>WBNH01003129.1:476487-591968 GCA_013401255.1 Urocolius indicus | reverse complement strand
TGGGGGAGAGTCCGAGAACTCTTCTTCAGGTCTTCACTGCAACCTGCTGCCCCTGTTACCAAGCAAAAGCAACTCCTCTCTAAACCACGACTGGTTTCTGTGGCATTTCAGAGGAAGCTTGTCACTGGTGTCAGAGCTCTTTGACAGCCGAATTTGGTGTCCAATCCCTTCTCTCATTCAATGCAAAGTTAAATGCGATGTCTCCCAGCTGGTCCTGGGCTGACACAGCAAGAAATATTTTTTAAAAAGCCAGTTTGTGGGGAGGGTTTCTCTCTTCCTAAGGTGACACATGGAGGAGACACGGGACAATGGCTGGCACTGGGACAGGTTTCATCTCAGCCCAAGAAATGTGTTACAGTGAGAACAATCACTGGCTGGAACAACTCCCACAGGACACGGTGATGTCCTTATTGTGGGAGGGTTTCCAGATGTGACCAGACAGGTGTCAGAGAACCTCATCTAGGCTCCCTTCCCTGTGACAGGTCACACCAGATGAGCTTCAGAGGTCCCTTCCAATCTGGAATGTTTTATCGACAAAGGGGACACAGCCATCAGCTCCATGACAGAGTGGAGAGCTCAGGGTGCAGTGCGCCTCCTAGCTCAACCCCATATGGTGGTCCCAGCCCCTTTGATCCTTTGGGATCAGGGAGAGTCCCAAGTGCCCCACCAATATGCCTTTGCTGTCTCATGGTCCTCCCAGACGCCTTGACAGCCCAGCCTCCATGGTGACCCCAGGCCCTCCATCATCTCAGGGCTCCATGACCTCAATGCCCCACTGACTGCATCTAATGCCACTCCAGTACTCCACAGAGACTGCATGACCAATAAACACTTCTCAATGTCCCTGACCCCTCCAGCCCCTCTGTCACCTCCCCCAGTCCCCCATGGACAGCCCCTCCATCCCCAGTGCCCCCGGGACACTTCCAGCCCCAGTGCCTCTGGTGACAGCCCAGCTGCCCCAGCCTTTCCACCACTTTCTAGCCAGGTGGGGCTTCCCAGTTCCCCCTGCCAGCCCTGACAGTCTGCAGTGCCACTCAGACCTGCCTTCTGCCCCCTGACCTGTGATGCCACACGCACACCCTCTAATACCTTGCAGATGGCCCATAGATACCCCCCGTCCCGATGCCCCGTGAGCCCTCTCCCGTGCCCCACAGTCGCCCCTTGCTGCTCCATGGACGGTTCCCAAGGCTCTATGGACCTCATTGCTCCACGGCCCCTCGGATGCGCCGTGGACCATCTCCAGCGCCCCAGGGCACCGTCGCCCTGTCGAGCAGACACCCCGCGGCACCTCCGCGCTATCCCCGCGCCCCGCCTCTCCTCCGGGGGCGGCCCTTTCCCTTCCCTTCTTTCCCTTCCCTGCCCGGCCCGGCCCGGCCCGGCCCGTAGCGAGCGGCGGTGAGTCACGGCGGGCGGGGGCTGCCGGCGCGGCGGGCGCCTCCGAGCCATGGCCCCGACGCTCTCGCTGCTCGCCCGGCTCCTCCTGCAGTTGCTGCTGCTGGCGGCACACGGTGAGCGTGGGGGGCGCGGGCGCGGGTCCCCCCGGGCGGGGAGGGGCGGCCGCGCTCCGCCGACGGGACGGGCGTGAAGTTTCGGGGGGCCAAAGCCCGGCTCCTCGGGGGATCTTCTGCCGTGGGAGGAACGGGAGCGGGGGCGGGGCGGGAGAGGGATGCTTTCCTCTGCTGGAATTAAGCGGCGCGGAGGGGATTAATTGGGCAGCGGCGCGGGGGGGACGCGCTAGCGCCGGCGTCGGCTCCCCCGAGGGCGCAGGGCTTTGCGCACCAGGCTGGCCCCGCGGCTCCGTGGACGCCTGCCCTGTGCCCCGCCGTGGCCCTGCCAGCACCCCGTGCAGATGGGCTGCCGTTACATAAAGGCACCCTGGCAAGGAAGCCTCCGCCAGCCGGGAGAAATTTGTCACCGGCAGGTTTTGGCGAGCTGGTGGGGGGAGCTCGGTGACTCAGCCGGCCGAGGGGGTGGCGATGAGGCTGCTGGCTCCAGCTCGGGGCCGTGGGCGAGGGCTGCCAGGCACCCGCAGACTACGCGCCCTGCTCTGCGGCCGGCTCCCTTTGCCCTGTCTGACCCCGCGAGCTGGCAGCACTGTGGCGAGTTGAGGGCTTCCGAGCAAGATAAAGGGTTCGTCACAGACACGTCTCCCTTCTGACAACAACAGAAGAGGATGAGAGGAGGACTGA
Source organism: Urocolius indicus (assembly GCA_013401255.1). Taxonomy (NCBI): domain Eukaryota; kingdom Metazoa; phylum Chordata; class Aves; order Coliiformes; family Coliidae; genus Urocolius; species Urocolius indicus. Next base: position 589,779 of record WBNH01003129.1, on the reverse strand, counting down.
AGCAGCCCAGCCACCAGCCGCTCTCCAAAACACAACTTGGCAGCTGCCAAGTTACAAACCGTGACACCAAGATGGGGGGCTAAAAAGCCTCTGTCTCTATTTGTGCACCAGGCTCTCAGGAGGGTTTTCCTGCTCACCCATGGGTGCTGTGGGCACCAGGGCTGGGGGCTGGGGTATCCCTCGAGCCCATCAGGGAATTGCATTCCCAACAGGTATTTCAGGGTTTGCTGTTTTGGCTCTTCCCTGTGCCTTCGTGTTGGCCACTTCCATTACTCACTGACTCACTTCTTTCCGGGCATCGTGGCTCAAAGCCCTTTGGCTTTTCCCAGGCACCTCTGCCAGCCTGGAAGAGAAGCTCACCCATGTGGAGAAGTACGAGACAGTGGTGCCACACGAGATGCCTGCACCTCAGGTGAAGAGAGACCTATCTGCTCCATTGGTGAGTAGCGTCACGTCCCGTGTACTGACTCGGCACAACTGCCCTTGCTGCCTTGCACAGAGACCAAGGACTGTTGCAATCAGCAGAGACCCTTGGCCCATCTCTGGGCTCAGAGCTAGATCCCCTTGGCCCCATGCTGGAAGAACTGTGCCCTGTGCACATTTTCTTTCATCGCTTCCATCCCAGAGGGTGGAGATCCTGGAGCAGCAGATCAGATCAGCTTCCTGGATCGTTTTGGGTCAAAATAGGAACTGCAGACAGCAGGGTAGACTCTTGGAGTTGGGGGCAGGGGGGAGGCTGCTTTCTCCAGCACTTTCTTCAGAGACACAGTGCCACATCTTACAGCCTTGCCATGTGACATCTGGCCCTTGCTTAAGGAGAGATTTGCAAAGTCTTATTGAACTGTAAGCACTTTTCTTGCTGTGTTTGCTGAAGTTGGGTTTTGGGGTTTGTGGGTTTTTTTGTCCTTTGGGGCAGGGAAATAATAATCAGAAAGCTGCAGAAACCCACATGAAAGAAAGGCAGTGTTATTTTTCTGGGGAAGTTTGACTCAGAAGTTTTGAGTGATCGGGGTTGACATCCATAGGATGATGGCCTTGACCTCAAAGATGCTTTCCTTATTGCCTTAAAGTGAAATCCAACCAAACACACGGATTCATTTTCAGGGACTGAAAAGCACTTACTTCAGCACCTGATGAGATGGAGGGGCTGGGAACATTTATTGCCTAGTAAACTCTGTATGGCATGTTCATCTGTAGTTCAAACCCTTTCTGATAAACTAGCTTCAAAAACTCAGTTTTTATGCTCTAGAAACCTAAACTTGTCCATCAGGCTATTTAGAGACACCATCTGCGCCAGGTGTGTTGGGCAGCTCTGCACCAATCCCCCTGCCAAGGGGAGCTCACCCACCTTGAGGTTCCTTTCCACAGCATAGGAGGAGACAGCTGCCTTGATCTGTGTACTTTGGGACAGTGGAGGATGGTGTCAGCTGGTGGCACCTGGATTTGGCCTTGGATTGAGTAGTCCTTGGACCTCCCAAACCCACAGTGTTGAGGGTACTAGGTCTCATGCCTGTCAAGCCATTTTCCTCCTCTTTCAAAAAATATGGGTTTGCTCTCACAGTAAACTTGGTGGAGTGGAGGTTCTCAGCAAGGCTTGTCCACCACCAAGCCTGTTTTTGAAGAGGAGGCAGGTACCTAGATGGGCATTTTCTGTGTCAACTCCTCTGTGGCTTCGCATTAGCAGTCCCTGGCTGGGCTGGGCATGGGCCAAGAGCTGGTTCCTGGATCCGAGCAGCTGTGACACATGGGGTTGATCCAGCAGAGCATCTGCCCTGTGAGGTTTGAAGCCGACCAGCTGCCCTCTGCTTCAAATCAATATGTTCAGCCCTGTAAGCAGGGTGGAGACCTGGGTCCTGAAGCACAGGCTCTCCAGGATGCTCGTCTTCCCACAGGCCATGATTTTCTTAGCAGGGGCACAACAAGGTGTGTGGCAAATCTGGGTTCTTCATGGAGAGGGACCTGAAAAAAAGAGCAAAAAGAGACTTGAAAAAGGTTTACAGTTACATGCTCTTGATTGTAGATATGAGATCTCATCCCCATGCTCCAGCATTTTAAAGAGCTGCATTGAAACAGGTAATTTCCAGCCTGTGTAAAACCTGGTGTTGAGAGCAGCTGGCTTCTACCCTGACAAACCTATGCTTGCACATCCTTGCTGATCTCCCCCACTGCACTGGGTGCTGCCAGACAAGACCTTTGCCTGAGTGGAGACAGCGGAGTTCCTGCTGGCCTACCCTAAGGATTGGCAAGGAGCTGCAGGACATTGCAGAGTGACTGGTGGGGCCAGATGGGGCAGGAGCAAGGGTCAGTGGTGGCCCAGTGACCTGCCTTCTTTCCCTCCTTTCTTGTACTGCAGCTTCTCTGATACATGGCATGGTGCGATGAGTCCCATCTCTGCTGTCCTAGCAAGACTTCTTACCTCTTCCTACCCAGGGAAGAAGTACTCTGCACTGGGGTGGGATGGCGGCATCCCATCCTGACTCTCTGCAGGTTCTCGAGATCTCTTGATAAGACCAGCTGGGAGAAATTCCTTCTCTTTGTGTGCTGTGGCCATGGCTCTGCTTTGCTTGCTCAGCATGGTCACAGGGTTAGCAGGGCTTGGACAGGGGCAGATCTGGGCTGCCCATGCTATCAAAGGCTTCCCATCTGGAGCCCTTGCAAAGTCCATGCTAATAAGGAAGGGGGTGACTCAGAGAAGCTTGATCAGGACTTTTTTTTTTTTTTAGACTTGGTCTGTGGTTGTTTCCAGGAGATGCTCCCTGGCTCACCACTCCCTCCCCCCCAAGGGGTGTCTTACCTTCCCCTCCCCTGCCATTTCTTAAGACTCCACTGCCAACAATAACAAAGCATCACTTGGTTGGCCATGTCAATGGAGATGCTGCTCATAAGAGAAGAATTTGCTGGGGACCCAAGCCAGGGCTGCCTGGCAGTTGTGCTGCAGCCTGCTCGGCACGCACAGAGGCCATCCTGTGGCCAGCAGTCCGTTGTTTCAAATTGGAAATGCAAACCGGGTAGAGTTGACGGTGACCAAGTGACAGGCAAACCCAGGCAAACCTGTCCTGGCCTCGCTGTCTCCGTGTTGTGAAGCCCTCTGTCTTAGCACAGCCTCCACGGAGGCGCACTGCTCGGGTGGCCTATGACAGCCCGTGCTGTCATCTCCTGGGGAGAGGCCGCTCGTCTCATCTGGCAGGAACACTTGCCCTGCAGGAGAGGAGAGCCTGTGGCTCAGCTCTCACCGTGGGATCCCATGCAAAGCTTAGGGTGTGCCCTCAGGAGAGGTCTGTGTACTGCAGCAAGGGCTGAAGAGGTCCCTGGTGCCAAGGGTGCAGCCCCATATGGGGCACCAGGAAAAGTCTCTCAGTGGCCTGGTGGGAAAGGAACTGCATGGCCCAGGCTCTGCAGGTAGGGATCACAGGACAGCCCAGAGGGAAACACTGGAGGAGCATCTCCATCCTGGGGATTCAGGGCATGGCTGTGCTGAGCCACAGCCACCCTGACCCAGCCATAGTGATTAAACATTGGACTCCAGATGCCCTGAGGTCTCTCCCAACACTAGGGTAATGCTCGGGGGATTTTAGATCATGGTAGTACTAAAATCTACTCTCAGCAGCAGATGAGAACCAAGAGAAGGTTATTCTCTAACCACGATGCTGCATGTTAGATTGCTCAGGGATAAGGAAGTCTCTGCTGCAAAATGCTCTTGGTCACTGGGAATCTTTGTGGTTCAGCGCATGAATAAGTGCTGAACTCAGTCCCCGGAAAAGGAGCTTTGTGACTAATGAGTAGCAAACCTCAGTTTCTGGCATGGCCATCTGCAGGCATGTGTCAGATACAGGAAACCACTGTGCTGACTCTGTTTCATTGCTTATGACCTGTTCTTTACCTCAGGATGTGCTGGGGATTTGCATTATTGCCCAGATACTCGCTTTCTTCTGTTCTGATATCTTTGCTGGATGCCTCTAGGATGAGCAGGCAGACTCTCCATCCTGCAGCTGACTTCCAGAAGGGTGCATGCAGACCATTTCCTTTCTGGCCAGGATAGCAGCCAAGAGGTTCTCTTTGCAGTAGCTTTTGCTCCTGCTAATGGTGAGTCTTGATATGGTGTATCTTTCACACAGAGTATGTACCCGGACCATGTCCTCTACAGGGTTCGTGCTGAAGGCTGGGACTATGTCCTGTGGCTAGAGAAGAACAGGTGAGTGCAGGTAGGCATGGCATGTCTGCCTGGGGGCTCACGTCCTACCCTTGCCATGAACATCAGTTCTCCAAGGTCCAATGTCCCTGCACTGGTGATCTAAGCCTTCAGCCCAGACCCTTGCCAGCAAAACAAGAGCATTTTTTTTCCCTCCTTGCCAAACCCCCTGGTCGTAGGCTCACCATACCCAAACCTGGCCAACCTCATCCCCAAAGCTTTCCATCCTCTCCCCACAATGGAGGTCACTGCTGATGCGTCTTCCCCATCCCTCAGGGAGCTGCTGGGGCGGCATTACACTGAGACACACTACCTGGCTGACGGCACGGAGATCACGGAGAGGCCAGACGTTCAGGTACGGGTCTGGCTCCGGGAAGAGCAGTTGTGCAACTCTGGTGGAGTCCCACTGTGCTGACAGCCAGTGCAGGCACCCTTTAACAGCTCTCCTCTCTCTCAACGGCAGGATCACTGCTTTTATCAGGGCCATGTGCAAGGACATGACAACTCAGCAGCAAGCATCAGCACCTGCAGTGGGCTCAGGTAGGACTCTGGCTCTTCTGGGACTCGCTGCAGGGCAGAAAGGAGCCTGGCCTAGCGTGTGCCACAGCAGCCATGGGGCCGTGTAGTGGTGAGCCGCTGTCACCAAAGCCCTGGCCAGCTGGAGCTGTGCTGGGAGCTAGATCAGCTTTCCCCTGAGGAAGAGGAGAAGACATCCCTTTCCTGCTAAGTGGTGGGAGTGCCAGCCATGCTGGCTCAGGGCCCAGCATGAATGTTTGACAGCTAAGCCTGCTGGTTTTTGTGGGGTTTAACTCATGGCACGGGGTGAGCCTCTCTAAAATGTTGTTTGCTCAACCAGTGCTTCTGCAGCCTCTGCAGCTTCCTATTGCTCCCCATCTCCTGGCGTGCCTTCGGTGAGCTCAAGTCCCATCACATCTCCTTGATGTGCTCCTGGGCCAGGCGAGGTTGCAGGGGAGGCATCCAGTCCCTTGTGTCACTGTGAGCTCCAGCTCCCCATACGAGAGTATGAACCCTCGTATACTGCATGTGACTGCATTGAGGGTGGTTTCATGCATGTGGCCAGAAGGACCTGCCTGTCATGTCCTGCTGGCAGCCCATAGCTCATCCAAGCTGCCTATGGGACCCATGGGGCTAGGTTGGTCTCGTAGCTGGGATTTGGCAACTGTATTTGATATCATAGGCACTAGTCGGGGTGGGAGGGGGTTGTAGGGTCTGTTGGTGTCCTGCCTGGTATCTCCCCAACCTGCTGCTACCCTTTCTCCTGGCAGTGGGTTCTTCCGAGTGAATGAGACCACGTTCCTGCTGGAGCCGCTGGAGGAGGCTGTGTCTGGCTGGCACGCGGTGTACCGAGCAGCTCACCTGCGGGGCAAACGCGGCACGTGCCAGGTGTCTGGTGCCACCCTGCAATACGACCACGAACCGAAAGTTCCTGCAGCCATGAAGCTCTACCATTGGGTTAAGGATTACATTACTTCTCCTTCCTGTAGCTCAGTTGGCAACAGCCTAGGTCCTGTGAAGCCCAGGAGAGGAGTGGGGCCCTACTTCATCTCTTGGAGATGCTCCTCTCCCATATGTTGTTGGTACACAACGTGGGTTGCTCCCAGTGGCCTAGCTCCTAGAGGAAACAAGTCCTCAGATCCTGCACCATTATTCATCCTCCTACCCCATGAAATATCATGACACCTGCAGAGCTTCTCTTGTGCCTTAGCAGGCCTGGGTTTTTCCCGAGTGGTGTCTGAAACACCACAAGGTAACATCAGAAAGCAGAAGTAGGAGACATATTAGCCTTGAGTAACATTAGAAGATGGCCCAGGATCCACAGGAGGGTCAACCACAGGGCTCTGCAATGGCATTCACTTTCCTCTTTCCTTCCAGAAATCAGCTCCATTACACAAAGGTCCCCGATACGTGGAGCTGGTCCTGGTGGTGGACAACAAGGAGGTAAGCAGGGTTAAGGGCTGCAAGTTGGTGCAGAGTTTTCACTGTCATCCACTGCAGTCAGGAGGTCAAGGCCAGCCTGGAAATATCTGTGTCCTTCCCCTAGTTCAGGAAGCACAGGGACCTGCGCACAGTGCAGAACCGCATGAAGGAAATCGTGAACCACGTTGACAAGGTGAGCCCGTGGGTCTGGATCCTGGCTCCCACTTTTGCCCCACAGTGTCAGCACAGGCATGAAGGCGACAGAGGAGAGATTGATGTGGGTAAGGTGATGGGTCTGGAGCCATCTCAAACCTGCAGGTGGGCTGTCTGCCGCAACGTGACCAGCTGTGTGGAAAGCAGACACAGTGAGAAGCTCAGCTCCAAGACCTCAGGAACACAGGACAACTACTTCCCAGTTCTCACATAAGGGGAGGCAGTAGAGATAACACCTGAGAGCATGTCCCACAGCTGCTCTCCAGCTGGAGTGACTGCTAATGAGGGGAGAGTGGTGGGTGTAATGTGCTAAGGTGGAGTTTCTGCTTGCCTTGCTTCAGTCTTGCTCTTTAGTCTGCAGTGTGGGAGCAACATGTCAAGCTCCGATGGCCAGGAGGTCCCAGGTTAAACCCAGTCCACATGATTACCCCATCTTATGCTATTTATTGAGGGAGTGAGCTGATACTGCACAGTGAGGTGGGGTCCTGGGCTTTGTTGCAGTTCCCCAGGGGAGGTGGGACCTTTACTCTGCTTGTGCAGCTCAAATCCAAGCACTGCCTCTGGCCTATCTCCCACCTCAGCTTTATCAGCCTCTTCACTTGCGAGTGGCCTTGATTGGCTTGGAGGTGTGGAGCCACAAGGACAAAATCATGGTCAGTCCCAACCCCGAGGTGACACTGGACAACTTCCTCCACTGGCGGGAGGCAGAGCTGCTGCCGAGGAAGCCACACGACAATGCCCAGCTGATCACGTAAGGACAGGCGGCCACCACCTTACCATCCCTGCAGTCATGCTGCCACCCAGGCCACATGGCCATGGTGGCATCTCAATCCTGCAGGGGCATAGACTTCCATGGCACAACCGTAGGGCTCGCCAAGAAGCTTGTGATGTGCACCAGGGACTCAGGCGGTGTTAACCAGGTGGGTTCCACTGCGCAAGCCGGTGCAGCAGGGCTCCCACCTCTGCACTCCCTGCTTTATGTTTTCCAGAGCAGGTCTCTCCTCAGCTGGCCTCCAGTTTTTCCACTCCACAGCCTTAGGGCTGGATCTGGTCCCTGGCATCTCTGACCCTGGAGTGACTATCCCCAGAGAACTGTCAGGGCTGCAGGGGGAGGGTGGCTGTGGAAACCCAGCAAAGAGATCTGACATACCTGAGCCCTGAAGGGCCTCCATGGGCACAGGGCTTCTCCCGCCACCTGCCGGGTGGCTGGGAATTGGTTTGCTATTGCTCCTCATCCATTCTGGCTGGGCTTCTCATCCCTGCCCAGGGCAGGGATACTTTTCTGGAGCAAGACCTGAGTGGCCTGCAGCTGTCCAGAACACAGAGCATCGTTTCAGTGTAGCCACTCTTATCTAAGCTCACACCCCTGAGGTCCCAGTCTGGACATTTTCAAGCCCGTGGGACCAAGCCCAGCTCTTACCTTCCTTTACATTGGCTTAGAGGTGCAATTCATGCTATTCCCCACAAATTAGGGAACGAATTGCAAACAGCAGTGAGACCTGGCACTGAGTTAGAGAGCCCTGTGCAGGTGCTGTGGGCAGCATCTGAACCATGCTGCGCTGCTTGTCCCACAGGATCACAGCATGAACCCTATAGGTGCTGCATCCACCATGGCTCACGAGATGGGGCACAACCTGGGCATGTCTCATGATGAAGATGTTGCTGGCTGCCGCTGTCCTGTCCCCAAAGCCGATGGAGGATGTGTCATGGCAGCAAGTGTTGGGTGAGTGAAAGAGAAAGGGGAATATGCCTGGAGTGCAAACATTTAGAGGTGTCCTCCAGCACTGTCCTGATGGGGTGAAGCCCACGAGATGGTCAGGTCTGGGTGGACAGTCCACTTGAAACTGCACTTCAAAGGTCTGTTGGTGCCTTTGAGTCTGTTAAGTGTCCCTCAAGCTTCTCCCTGGACTGGTGAGTGAAAGGGCTCTTGGGTGCTCACCTCTGCTCATGACTGCCTGTTTATATGCCTCTTCAGCTTGGTGTACCCCAAGCTCTTCAGCCGCTGTAGTGAGCAGGACATGTGGCAGTTCCTCCGGGACCCCAGGACCAGCTGCCTGCTGAATATCCCCAGGGCAGATGAGCTGTACGGGGGGCCAGTGTGTGGGAACCAGTTTGTGGAGCGAGGAGAGCAGTGTGACTGTGGCAAACCAGAGGTACGGACACTCACTGGGAGCCTCGGAAGGAGGGTGGGCAGCAGGGACCGGAGACCTGTCATTCAGACTCTGTGCAAGCCTCTTCCCTGGAGAGTGTGCTTTGCAAGACTCATTTTCCTTATACTTGTGATAATCTGGATGAAAAATAACTTGCAGGGTTGGATGTGTGACCCTGAATCGTGTGACTGGCTGTGAGCTTATCAATAGTGTGACTAGGGAAAATCTCCCCAGTATATCCTCTAAAGACGTGATCCAAGGAGGGAGATGTCACCATGTGTTGTCCTTTCAAGCCCCATGCTCAGTTTTTCCTTGTCCCTAGTGGCCCATCACCACATTGCAGCAGGACATTTGGAGACAAACGGCCAGGAGATGTCTCTCGGATAAATCCCTGGGTCCTATCCCTGCTCTGGGACCTGAAGGGATCCTCTGTCGATGCAGAAACCCCAGAGATCCTCCTTGTTTCCTCCTTTCTGGAGGTGTGCAAAGGGTGCTACCAGGTGTGCAGGCTAGGCCTCATCTGAAAAATCTGGTCCCTTGGTTTAGTGTTGACAATGACAGTAAAGAGGCTGCAGGAATGGTTCCTGCCTGGGATGATGCTGTGGGTTTGCCCCATGGTTCAACCCATGACAGCTACATTGCCATTGGCACCTGGTGACACAGCAACTGGGTCACCTCAGAAGGATCTTTCAGGTGGCTTTCAGGAGGGTTTCCTTGTCTCGCAGGAGTGCTCTGACCTCTGCTGCAATGCGACCACTTGCCAGCTGCGTGAAGGAGCTGAGTGTGCCCAGGGAGATTGCTGCCAGGACTGCAAGGTAGCACCATGCCTGGGGAGCAGCTGGGCAGGGAGGAGTGCTGGTGAGCACACAGTCCTGCCCAGGTTCAGAAGAGAGAAGCATGGTCTGTTCCTGATCTGAGACAGCAGCCTGCATCTCCTGCTCCATGCGTTTGTTCCTGCACACAGGCATCATAAATGCCATGATGTGAAAAGACAGGGCTGGAAGGGGACGCCAGAGCAAGTCTAAAAGCAAAGCAAAAGGTGTTTCCCACAGGGAGATGCTGAACTATGGCAGGACCCAGCCTGAGGCCTGATGGTGTCTCTGTCCTGTGCAGTAGCTCAGGCAATTGCTAATGTCTTTATGCCAGAGCAGCACTAGTCACTGTCTCTGAATCTGTGCGATCTCAAGAGATGTTTCAGAGACCAGAATGCTGTGGTGCCTGCATGGCTCTGAGGACGCAAGAGCATTCAGGCAGTGCCAACATCCTTTTTCTGTGCAGGTGAAGGCTGTTGGTGCAGAGTGCCGGCCTAGCAGAAATGATTGTGACTTACCTGAACACTGCACTGGCCTCAGTGCCGAGTGCCCAGAGGACGTCTTCCAGGAGAATGGCATCCCTTGCCAGAATGGCAATGGCTACTGCTACAATGGGGCCTGCCCCTCACACCATGAGCAGTGCCGCACACTCTGGGGTGCAGGTAGCTTCTCCCTTGCCTCCCTCCCTCCCTGCCCCTGCTGGGTGCTGTGCCTGGACTCTAGCTCCTCAGGCCAGGGCAGTGCTTGTCTGTGTTCCCCTAGCTGGGGTGGTATGGCTGCTGACCCTCCAGTGTCGTGCCAGGCTCTGGCTCTGGCTCTGCATCAACCTTTCCATGTGTCCCACAGAGGCCCAAGTGGCTCCTGATGTCTGCTTTATGCACAACAGCGAGCAACACCTTCACCTCCACTGCCTCACTGAGTACGGGAAGCAACCCTGCAGCCCCAGGTAAGGCGCTGGGGGGTGGTGTGGGGGGGTACAGTGTCTTGTGACAGTACAGTAGGCCCAGCTCTGTGCCACCCCTGCCGCTGGTTGCTTGTCCCGCAGGGATGTGAAGTGCGGCACACTGTTGTGCCTGAGTGACAATACCAGCCCTGTCCTCGGCGGCGGATCCTACTCCCTCTTCTTTGGACGTTTCAAATGCAAAGCGGTCATTGCCAGCAACGATGCCAATGAGGTGGTGGCCAAGCTCAGGCTTGTGCCCACTGGTGCCAAGTGTGGTGAGGACATGGTGAGTGTGCTGGCTGCTGTGCTGGCATGGCAGGGGGTGCGCATGTGTGACTGCTGGCCACAGGGACCTGGAGCAGCCTCAAAGCCGCCCTGCCTGTCCCCAGGTCTGCTATGCTGGCCGCTGCCAGAGCCTCCTGGTCTATGGCAACAAGAACTGCTCAGCCAAATGCAACAACCATGGGGTATGTTGTGAGATTGTCTTCTCCTCCAGCAGCTGTGGGGTCATCAGCTGGACAGTGGTCCCGGTCCCCACAGTGTGTCCACCCCCCTGACACTGTGCTCCCCCTTCTCAGGTGTGCAACCACAAGCGGGAGTGTCACTGTGAGCCCGGCTGGGCAGCACCCTATTGTGAGCAGACTTCAGGGAGAGTGGCAGGTACGGCACCCCACGCACAACCAGCACTGGATCCCTTGGCCCCATGCGTGTGCCAGGGAGAGGGCCAGCACCCTGCTGTGGGGCTGGTGGGCCCTGCTCCATCCCCATGGGGTGGCCCCGGTGTGGAGGTGTCAGTGCCAACAGCCACCGTGTCTCTACAGGGAGCAGCAGCTTGGTCTTGGTGGCTGTGCTGGCCCCGCTGGCTCTTGCTGGCACCCTGCTCGGCAGTGCTATGGTGCTCCTCAGAGGCAGGGCGGTGAGGCGCTTCCAGAAAGGGTAATTCACCCTTCCTCTTCCCCGCAGTGCAGCCAAGCCATGGCTGCACAGCCTGAGCTCTGGGAGCGCCGGAGCAGCCCCACATCATCCCTGTGCCCCACAGGAGGCCTGCTGCTGGGCCCACTGCCGGCATCGCCCACCCACTCTTCCAGGAGGGTGGCCGGGTGCGAGCGTCCCAGCGCCCGCTGTCCCGCCGTGACATCGGCCAGCCCACCCTGCTCCACAGCACAGCGGCCCTCTGCGACAGACGGCTCCTGGGGCCCCGGTGCCCAGCCCCTCAGGTAAGGAGCTCGCCAGCCCCAGTGGGTGGTTGCCGCAGCCCAGGCGGGAGGGTGCCCTCTCACCTCACTCCTGTCTCACCCCGCAGCAGTCGGCACCAGTCCCCCAGGTGCCGCCGCCAGCCTCTCCGGGACAGCCCCTGCAGGTAATCACTCCTCTGAAAGCCGCCGGTGCCTTGTGGTGAGGTGGCCTGGCCTTCCCACAGCTGCGGCTGCTCTCCGGCATCCTCCCAGCCTTGCCTGGCCTGGCCGGCCTGCCGTGTATGGCACGCAGCCATAGAGTGGCCCAGGCCACTGATGACTGGGAGGGAGAAGGGACTTCCTCTGCCCCTTTGCTCCCTTGCCCATGTCCCTCCTTGGTGCCCAGGTGAGGCACGTGGGTCTTTCCTCCTGCCAGGTGAAGCCGAAGCTGCCCAACAAGCCTCTCCCAGCACTGAAGAGTAAGGCGCTGTGCCATGGCGAGGGGCTGCCAGGACCTCGCGCTCCCCTGACACCCCCCCTGGCCTTTCAGCGGGGTGCTCCCCCAAAGGTGGCTCTGAAGCCACCCTTGGCCAGAAGGTGACCAAGAACGCTCCACCTGCCATCGCAGCCAAGGAGTTGTTGGCTCTGGCAGTTTGGTGGTAAAACTGGAGAGCTGCCATCTCGCTCTCACCTTTACTTGAATCACTTGCTGGACCCTCCCCCAGGAGGGCATCGGTGTTTACAGATATTTGAGTTGTGCCTTAACAGACTTCAGAGCCTCGTGGCTGCTCCAGATCAGCTGGGACTGTGTAAGGAGACCAGGAGTGGGGACAATGCCAGCTGTACTTTTGAGGCCAGCCTTGAGTTTGTCCAGGCTCCCATGGGAGCTGGTGCCTTTTTCCTGACATCCTGAATGTGTCCTGCTCCTCTTGCCCCATCCCTGCTGGGAGTATGGCAAGGAGCTTCTGGCATTGCTGGGGCAAGAAGAGTGCTGGGAACAGCCATATAGGGTGTCTTGCCAGGGGCTTTGGCAGGTCCAAGCTGGGCTTGGCTTCCCCAACAGGTTTTTATCTCTGGCGTTATCACTCAACTTACTGTTCTCCTGAAATGGAATTTCCTGGGAGCCTTTTTACTGCAGCCATTAACTTATGACCTGTTTGTGACCATTTTGAGCCATTTGTTGTGAAACCAGGACTCCCTTGTTTTATATAATTTAGGTTGAAGACTTTCATACCAATAAAGACTGTCGGTAGCAGCGTGGCAGTGTCTCTTGGCAGAACGGTACAGCACGGGCAGTGAGGCAGGAGGGGGCAGTAGGCATGGAGCTGCCCAGGGCAGAGCTGGCAGGGAGAAGGGCTCACATTGAACTCCCACACCCCTTGCCAGAGCCTCAGGGGCCAAATGGCAGCATTTTTCTGAAGGCTGCATGAAGCAAGGCTGGCACAAAGGCTATATGATGCTGCATAGCATGTCCCCAGCCCCAGCTGCCAACACGAGTCCCAAGTGCACTCTGTGACCAAAGACTGGCCACGGCTCCTACCACCAGCTCAACTCCCATCATCCTGGCCAAGATAAGCATTCATAGTTGCAGGCAACGTCAGTCTCCACAGTCCCCAAGGACACCACTTGCACCCTGTGGCCATCCCTGCTTGGGAAACACTCTTGGACTGGCTACAGGCAAGTAACAAGGCAGCTGCCACCACGAGCTACAGAGGATGACCGCACAAAGACAGCAGGGCTGTGAGTGGCTCCCAGGGTTTTCTTTGAGCCCAGGCTACTCACGGGATGCCCATGCTGGCAGCCACTGCAGCTGAGCACACACAACTAGATGCAGTGCTGCTGCAGGGCAAGGCAGAGGTGTCCCCTCTCTGCATGCCTACAGGGACACTGGCCCTAGGACAGATAAAGCCACCAAGGAAACAGTAACAAAATAATTTTATTCCACTTTATCAAAAGAACTGAACAGTGTGCATGTAAACTTGAACATATGTATCATGTTTCCTTAAAAGAAGGCAGGGGTCCAGTGGCAGACACCCTTCACCACAGCAACACAGAGGCTTTTTAATGAAAAGCCTGTTCAATCCCACGTTCCCAGCTGCACCCATGTTCCTGCTCCACAGCTCTCAGCCCAGGAAGCAGCAAGGCCCAGGCTGGGGTTTTAAGAGCTGTGGTGATTCCCTCCTCTTGCACACCTATTCAGGCTGCTGGGTGGTGGCTGGGGAAGCAGAGGGAAGGAGGAGGCTTTTGCAGAAGGCACTGAGCATCAAGTGCATGTTGCTATAGGACTTCAACCCCATACCCCACCATCAGCAGGCAAGATGTGGCAGATGTGTACCAAACCAGAGCAGGATGACATTTAGCCAGAGACATTTTGCCAGCGACTGGCAAAGCGAGGCATCTGCCTGGAGGGCCCAAAGAGAAGCAGCCCTTCCCACCCACCACACAGCAATCTTGCTCTGACCACTGCAGAACAGCTATAAGCCACCTGGTTACTGCTTCTAGTCCTTCCCCTCACGCCCCTCCTTCTCACCTCCAGGCTGTCAGAACCTACCCTGTCCACCCTGCCTGATGCCCAGGGTTTGATGTCAGCCCTGGGTAGTACCCAAACCCAGTGAGTACCAAATGGAGACAAGCCAGGAGTACTTCTGTTCTAAAAAGCCTGCATCACCTCAAAGTTCAGCCAAAGTGGCTGCTACTGTGGTGTGGAGAGGCCATGCTGCAAAGTGCCTGCTGCAAACCAGCCACACCAAAAGAGGTGGGAGGTCAGAGATGCAACTCTCTTCCCACAGGAGAAAGAGGACCTCCAAAATCCAGTGGTACTTCTGGGACACATTTCAAACACCACAGCTACAAAATATGCTGCTGTCCCCCTGCCCTGCCACCCTTTCCTTGGGGAGGATTCTGCAGAACCTAATGGGGCTAAAGCTATGTCTACCACCAGCTATGGACTTCAGCTCTGCCCTGCCTTGCTGGCTCAGCTGCCTTCCAGCACACTCTTCCTGCTCCCTTGTCCACCTCCTGTCCTGTGCCAGGTGAGCACTGTTTGCACCAGCGTTTGCCAGGTGAAGACATGAGCCCCTCCATGCTAAAGCTCACCTTGGTCTCTACCCAGGCTAAGATCTGCAAGGCACATAGCTGTGCCACAACCCTCACGCACACAGTTAAAACTGGATAAACCTCTTCTGGTGACAGCAGTTCCGTCCCCTCATTCTCAGGGCATGAAGAAGCAAGTGCACTCACAGCCTCCCTGGAAGCTCAGCACCTTCAGCTGGCCTTGCACTGCGGCAGGGCTCCGGTCCCTGGCTCCTGTCATGGCTAGGTTTGAAGAGGAGTTGGTATCTTGGAGCAGAGCACCAACCAGACCATGGGAGTTTGCACACAGATGAAGGCAAGAAAGACCACCAAAAACTGCTGCAACATCCCACAGCTGGGCAGCAAGCAGGAAAGGCAGGCTCAGTGTATCCCTGCTCTGTCCCAGAGATGAAGGAGAAGCAGCCAAGGCAGGAGCTGAGACGGGCACCACATGTTACCAGACTTCCTTGAGGAGAGGCACTGTTGTCCTCTTGAGTCAAGCCACACAGCACAGGAAAACGGCACTGGAAAGCCTGAAGCTCACACAACCTATTTGGGAAAACCATTAGCAGAGAAGTCTTGCCCATTCATTTCGGGTTGCATGTTTCATCAAGGCAAAAGCTAGGCATGTTCCTCCCCTTGCCATGAAGCTGAAGATGATGCCACAGCCAGAAGATTTCTACATCAGCACCAACCAGGCTGTCAAAACCAAGTGACCAAGTGCCAACACCAACCAGCCTGTCCGTCAACAGTGCAAGGGCTGAGCACTGCATGGGGCTGGCCCCAGGGGACAGGGAAGCAGGATGAACATACAGGCATCCCAGGCTGGCAGAGGAGAAGCAGTCTCTGAACACGTAGTGGGTTCAGAGGCTGTGGTGCTACCAGCTGAGGAACAGCATTCTGGCTCAAGCTCTTACCAGTTGCTTCCCCAGCCATCGTCTTCTGGGACTGCTGCAGAACACAATGAGAAATAGGTCCTAGAAACAAGCACATCCTCAAAGGCAAAGGGGTGGAGAGAGAAAAACAGGAAAGACTGTACCAGATTTTCCCCCCGAGAACACCTCTTCCTCTCACTTTCAAGTGGCACACAGGGAGCAGGAGTTGGATATACTACAATGCACACCAGAAGAAAACACTCGTGAGCCAAAAGCCCTGATGCAGCAAAGCCTGGCCTGTGGTGAGAGGACCAGCAACAGACTCCTCACCATGTTGTTCAAAGACAGATGAGGCAGGTTCCACTTCTTGGAGTGATGGATTTTGCATTGGGGAGCAGTGATGCCTCACCTGCTTTGCAGCTGAGGTCTCAAGTATCTGCTGCAGAGGGCAATATCTTCAGTCTTCTCTTTCCCTTCAACAGCAAGACAAAGCAGTAGAAATCAGGCCCCTTTTCCTGGGGAAAGGGCCAACAGGGAGGCTGGGGTCTGAGAAAAGATTTCCAACCAGTTGCTGAGAGGTGCTCCATGCACTCTGAAACCTGGGGTAGAATGTGAGACCCCAGCCACCCTGCTGCAACATCCTACAGTCAGTCGCAGGCAGCCAGTGTGAGGCTCTTACTCGGAGAGAGTGAGTTACAGAAGCCTGTTAGAGATTGCTTGCTCCAAGTCATTATCTAGTGCCACTGCCTAGAGGAAAGATCATGGCTATACCCATCCTATTCAAATAATCTATTCCACATAAAACCAGGCCTCGCCCTGAGCAGGAACATGCAGCCTCTGTGGCCAAGGAGAGCCCACTCCACTGGAGTCCTTGATGAGAGTTAAGACAATGCTGGCAGAAACCTGCCTTGGAGTGGACAAAGTGAAGATTCATCAGCAGGACGAAGGAAACCTCTTTGCTCAGCCTCAGCGAGGAGCACCAGGGAACGCGCAGCACTCAAAGCCACGGCTCCTACCTCCAGAGTCAAACTTGCTAAATAACTGCACCTACCGCAGAAGGCTTTCCTGGTGACTGCCTTTTAATATTCCAGTACAGGTTTGTTAGTACAGTCTTATCCCTCATTTGAAAGCACCAACTTAACAGGAGAAGAAACGGAAGAGTCAGAGCACTTGCAATGTGTTGCTAGAAGAAAAATCAACCGAACTGCCTATACACAAGATGTCCACGCATGCGCCGCATCTGCCCCACCAGCACAGGGCAACATCCCCATTCACAGCTGGGCTGGGCTAGCTGTTGAGCTATCCTGGGTCTCTCTCTGTCCCTGTCAGCCAGTGCTTTCCTTTGCTCTGAGGTGGCTTTCTCCAGAGGTCTTTGGGGCCCTCTGTGAAGGAAGGCTGGTTTCTTGGGCAGTCCTCCTATTGGCTTGCTGGAAGGCAGAGGAATCCAGAAACACGTTGGGGACGCGGTCACCAAAATACATCTTGCTGTTTGCAGCTATTGCTTGGTATTTCATTAGTTCCAGATATTCAGGGGTAAGTTTAAGCTACAAAAATAAAAAACAGACTGTAAGAGACAACCTTCTGGGCCCTGCACCATTAGATTTCATCTCAGACAGCTGCTTCTGGGAGGCAGGCCGTTCAATCAAGTGTTTTTCCAGTGCTGCACACCTGAACCATATCTCCTGTGCAGAGGAAAAGAATAAGCAAGTCTTGTTCTGCTCAGCTTTCAAGTGCTCACCTTGTTGGAATCAGCCAGCTTCTGAGCAGTGTAATACTCTGCATCAGCTTTTGCTTTCTCTCTTGCTAGAAACGCAGCGTCTAACAGACAGGAAAAGAAGTGGTGTTAGCAAGTGAATACAGCCCCATCACACTGAGCACCTGAGCCTGTCTGTCCCTTGGGGACTAGGCAGCGTCAGCCTGGCTGGCTGTGCATTGCTGGCTTCTTACAGAGGTACCTGCAAAGGAGAGGAAGGACCCCAGTGCATAGCCCTCGATTATTTTTGCAGGATAGCAGTAACTACGAGCCCAGCTCTGAGGTTCCTTTACCTGCCACCACCCGTCCCTGGAAGATGAGCCCAGCAGTGCAGTTACCTTCAATCCCAGAAATTCGCTTCTCCGTTTCTTTCTCCATAATCTTCTGCTGATAGTGAATCCTGGCCACCTGAGCCGCCTTCTCTGCCTCTGCAATTACAACAGGCTCAGCTCAAACCTGTGCTTCTCAGTGCTGGAGCATCAGCACTCTGATCCCAGCGCCTGCTTGCAGAATCTGCCACGCAAGTAGCTGGCTCTCTGCTGCTTCCCTTTCTGCTTGGATCCCGCAGCACCAGTTGTACTCCAAGCAATACGGTCACAGAAGGAAAACCGTGCTGATGCTTCCTAGAGTTGCACTGACATCCCTTTTACAAGTGAGAATCCCCTGGCTGAGGGACATTTAGCTTTCAGTTGTTCTGGCAGAGCTGTTACCTTTTGGCCTGCTGTAGGACAGAGGTATTCACTGTTCTGCTATGGGGAGGGAGGTGAGATGTAGGTACAGCAGCACACTCACTCATGTTTTCTAAATGACTGTTGGTACAGCCTGGGTGTGGTTCCTTCAGGGAGCTGTCAGCGATGCAAGAAACATCCTACCCAGGCTTATAGTGGGGTGCAGAGATGGAAATTCAGCGTGGCCCCCATCTGCTAGCAGTGACATACCAATGACAGCTTTCTTCCGGTCTGTCTCTGCCTCCTTCTCTACTACCTTCTGCTTCTGGGCTGCAATCAGCAGCTTAGTCTTCTCAGCCTCCCTGCAGGGTGAGAAATGGTATCAGAGGGAAACTGAGCTGGGGAGTAGCTCTGCAAACCAGGGCACAAGAGGCTAGGGGGACAAGACACTGATCCAGCTGCCAGCATCATGTGCTCACTAGCTGTGTGTGCACATGCACAGTCAGCAGGTCAAAAGGAAGGGATTATTCCTTTTCTCTATTTGTCACTAGTGAGGCTATATTTGAATGCTACATACAGTTTGAGGCTCTCGGGGTGAGCACCAAGTCCAGTGCAGGCCTACTGTAAATATGGAGTAGAAAGCATGGCATGTGAGAGGCTGAGGGAGCTGGTCTTGCTTAGCTGGAGATGAGGAGGTGAAGAGGGACCTGATGGCATCTTCCTCTTGGACAAGGCCCAAATGGCAGGGGATCATCGTCCCCAGGGATGTCTCTACTTGCCTGGACATGATCCCAGGCAACCTGCTGAAGCTGTAGCATTGACTCTGCTTTGGGAAAGGGCTTAGGCAGAGAACTCCGTGGATACCTGTCAGACTAAAACGTGTCTGCAACTCTGTGAGTTTGCTGAAGGGGAGCTCACTAAGACCCTTGTGCTCTGAATTCAGTTTACAAATCTTCTACATGTTCTCCCTAGCACATCAGCATCCCTTCTACACAAAGGAGCAGAAACATAGCCAGGATGCAGACTCTATACAAGCTAACGCCCATATCTGTGAAGGGATGAAAGGCTTCAAAGTGAAAGAGCTACGGGAACAGAGGAACAGAATGCTCAGGTGAACCTAGTGAAACACACACTGACTACCTCCGAGCACCGAGCAAGAGCTTTCTAATAGGATTATGTCTGTGCTGACCCTCAAAACAAAGCCACACAATTTGATGTACAGATACTCACATTAGTTCAAAATTTCTTCGGATGGCTTCAGGGATTTTGGGCTTTGTCACACGCACAGCCTGTAAAAAACCCAGGGAGCACACTTTAAATGACACTTTGACATGAGCGTCCT
Organism: Urocolius indicus; assembly: GCA_013401255.1. Classification (NCBI taxonomy): domain Eukaryota; kingdom Metazoa; phylum Chordata; class Aves; order Coliiformes; family Coliidae; genus Urocolius; species Urocolius indicus. The sequence continues at coordinate 570,649 of WBNH01003129.1, read as the reverse complement.
AACAAAGAAATGTCTTTGCAAAACCAGCTATAGTGCGCTGGACACCTCCAATCTGATCCAAGATCACACATAATAGTTCCTATTCCTCTTGTACAACAGGGCTGAGCACAGCCTCTTGCAGAGGTGCCTTACAATTGTACATCCTTAGACCTTTCATGGCACCTCAGAGATTAAGCAAAGCCTGTGGAATAGACTGCTACAGAGGCCCACCGCCTTTGTTAGAAGATGATGAGTTCTTCACTCCAAAGACTCTTCAAACATCACCAGACAACACTTCTCAAAGTATAGCTCAGGAAAGGGGCTCACAAATCCAATGAAATTTAAATTGCATGAGTAAGACTTGCAAAATGGAGGCAGGGCTACGGGCTCAGGAACAGATTTTCCAGGAGAAAAGCTTGCAAAAGCAACCAGACGAGACACAGTGGTGAAGAGAGGGGAGAGCAGCCAGGCACAGGTGGCAGCTGGTGAGCCTCAAGAGTGGTGTACATGGTCACACTGATTGCACAATTCAGGGATGTGCCCGAGATACAAAACTGCTCTGTGAGGACCTTCTCTGAAATATGGGAACACCTGCAGAGGCAGGAGCAGGAGCTGCTGCTGCTCGTCTGGCATGTTGTGTGGCCCACTACTGAGCCTTAGGAGATGCAGATTGACACTCCATGGCTGCAAAATTGCTTCACAAACCTTCTGCTCCATCTTCACTGGAGATTTAGTGGCAAATCTGCTGCTTTCTCTCTGAGGTCAGTAAATCTACCAGAACCAAGGAGCATCCACAGAAGGGAACGGGCTACAGACACATCCAGGCAAGTCTTTGTACACAGTGTGAAAAGGAAACAGTTTCCATGTGACAGGCACTCTGGTCCCAGTAAACACACACTGCCCGGGGAGAAGGAACTAGCCTGTCACCAAAGCAGGACGTTTGGGAATCACAGAGTCGTTTAGGTTGGAAAGGATCTTCCATGATCACCCTGTCCAATGGCAGGGACACCTTCCATGAGACCAAGTCACTCCAAGCCCCATTCAACCTGGCCTTGAATACTGCCAGGGATGGGGCAGCCACAGCTTCTCTGGGCAACCTGTGCCAGTGCCTCACCACCTTTATTATAAAACATTTCTTCCTTAGGTACAATCTAAATCTACCTTTATTCGGTTTAAAAGCATCATCCCTTGTCACTCCAGGCCTTGGTAAAAAATTCTCCATTCTTTTTTATAAGACCTCTTTACATTTTGAAAGGCTATAATGAGGTCTCTTTGGAGCCTTCTCAAGGTTGTACAACCCCCAGCTTGATGCTTCTCTGAACAAGCAAAGAAATCAGACTCATGGGACATCAGAACATCCTTCAGTGAAAGGGTTCTTCTAAGCTCCTGTCAGAGAGCAAAGCCTAGAAAAGTACTGTGTGCAGAAAGTCTGTTTACAGGAAAGCTGCCAGGTCTTTGAAAATCAACACTAGCTGCTTCTTTTTCAAGCCAATGGAGCCAGTTCAATGGTGAAAACTACTTAAATCTACAAGTAGAAACACTGCTGTGCACATCCAGTATTGTTAGTGATCAAATGTTAGGTCACTGGGAGATGATGGAACTAGCTGAGCAACAGCTTTGCAAAAATAAAGCATGAAGGAATCAAAAGACAAGTGGACTATGTGACAGTCTGTGTCACGTGTCCATGCAATCCAGTCCCATTCTGAGCTGCACTGGCAAAAGCTCACCAGTAGGTCAAAGGCAATTTCTATCCCTCTCTACTTGACACTGAGGAGGATGCATCTGGATACTGTATCCATTGTGGGGAAACCAGTACACTGGATGCCAACCAGCTGGAGAGTGCAGTTGGCAATGTAAATGTTGCATAGAATGGGAACAGGCTGATGGTAATGTACTTTTCCTCTCCTGTTGATCCTCCTCTTCAAATACGGGTGTGACATTTGCCTATTTCCAGTTATTAGGGACCTTCCTTGACCACTATCATCTCTCAGAGTGGCTTTATGATGGCATTGGCAAGCAGCTCAGCACCCTGGGATGCATCCACCTGGTTCCATGAACTGGTGTGTGTCCAGTTGCTCCATTATCCTTTACTGTGGGTAATGCTTCACACCTTTGCAGATTCTTCTCCTAGGGTAAGGACAGGGGAAGCCTAACGACAGATCTTGCCAAAAAGAAGTCAAATAAGGTGTTGAGTACTTCAGCCTTTTCCATGTCCCCTGCTCTACAGCTTCCTTGGTTTTCCTTTTGCTGGGGATGAACCTCAGAAGTCTTCTGTATTGTCCTGCACAGCCATCACTAGGTCGCAGAATCACAGAATGGTAGGGGTTGGAAGGGACCTTTAGCTGAACCCCCCTACAGCAGCGGATTCACTTAGATCACATAGGAATGCTTCCAAGTGGGTCTGAAAACCTTCAGAGGAGACTCCACACCCTCCCTGGGCAGCCTGTGCCAGGGCTCCCTCACCTGAACAGTGAAACAATTTTTCCTTATGTTTAAATGGAACTTTTTGTGTGCCAGCTTCATCCCATTACCCCTTGTCCTGTCACTAGATATAACAGAATAAAGAGTTTTTCTAACTCTGTTCCTGTGCTCTCACTCAACTAGTTCTATCACTCTCAACTCATCAATCCCTACTCAACATTTTATGAATATGTCTTTTTTGCTCTTCATCTCAGTAAGGAGCTACTTGTTCATCCACATCAGCCTCCTGTCTCACCTGCTTGACTTTCCACATGTTGGGGTATCCTTGGCAATGACATGAAGCTTCTTGGCCTCCTTTGCTGATTGTGGCAATCTCCTACAGGACCCTGACAAGCACATCTCACACAAACAGAGTTCTGTTCTTTCTAAGCCCAAGCTCATGATTCTCGTGTTCACCTCACTCCTCTAGGAACCTTGACCTCAACATCTCAGCTGCTACCAGACTTTACCTCTCAACCAGTTCTTCCTTGTTTCTAAGCTCCAGCAGAACATCTCCTCCAGGCAGCTTTACTCACCATTGCCAAAACCTGTGCTCAACACCCTTCAGAAATATCCAACATGGCTTGCAACCCAGCCCCACTGCCCTTCCAGTACACACTGAGGTGGTCAGAGACCCCCATGAGTACATTTGTGATCATGAGGCTTCCTCTGGTGTTGTACAGGCAGCTTTACCTACTTCATATTACTAACTAGGTGGTCTGCAGCAGACAAGGACCACATACTGATTCTCACCTACATTGGCTCTTATCTCAGCTGTTCATCACTTATCTCAAAGAGAAGCTGCAGGTAATTTGAGCCAGTCCTCTGCAGACAGCACAGTCCTGCTGCCTCACCTTCTCTGCTCATCCTCCCTAGAGAGCCTGTATCTATCCACAGTAGCACTGCAGTCACTCAAGCTGTCCTACCCCAAGAGGCCCCAGGACTGCAAAATCACATGGATATCCTTCATATTTTGACCAACAGTGAAGACTGGGCATATCAAACTGAGATGCGATAGCATAAGCTGAAGATCAGATGTAGCTCTGTATGTAACACCTCCCAGCAAAGAGCTGTGAGCTTTGTTTATGCACTTCCATACCCTGAGAGCCTTTACATTATGATGATTGTTTTGATCAGTGATGAACTCTTGTATGAAATCTTTCTGTGATGTACAGTGCAGCTTAATTTGGGTATTTGGAAGTGCAGTGCCATCTCAACTTCTTTGTGATAAGACACTGCTTGTAGTTCATCCTCATCAAAACAGAGCAATCCTATGCACAAATGAGCTGGAAAGTAGAACAGCATTTGTCATAGCATTTGACATGCTGCCAAGGGGAGGCTTTCTCTCCCTGCACACAGCCAGCCAGCCTAGCTATATGTAGCAATGAGAACAACCCAGCTAAGATTAAACATGATCTTCTAACACTTACTATAAGCAGAAAATAATTTAAGATATAGCACCTTTCCAAATGTCTGGTACAAGAGAAGCTGGAACATGAAAAGTTCCATTTAAACATAAGAAAAAACTGTTTCACTGTTGAGGTGAGGGAGTCCTGGCACAGGCTGCCCAGGGAGGGTGTGGAGTCTCCTTCCTTGGAGGTCTTCAAAACCCACCTGGACATGTTCCTATGGGATGTGATCTAGGTCGACCTGCTTCTGCATGGGGGTTGGACTAAATGATCTCTAAAGGTTCCTTCCAACTCCTACTATTCTGTGATTCTAAGTGCAGAAAAGATAGAGATCTCTTTTCTTCTGAAAATACTTGCAGGAACTTGGCTAGCACAGTGCTACATCCAGCCCTGCAGGGGTGCCAAAGTAGTTTAAAGCAAAACATTTTCTTGCTCTTTGCAAATTAAATCCAACACCTGCAAGTCTGTAGCCTAAAAGATCCTTTTCCCTATCCTGCAGGTCTTCCCTTAATATAAACCCCAGTGTTGAGAAGTGGTCACCGTCATTTGGAGAGTCTTCAGCTGACAAATCTCAACTCAAGGCTCAGCTTAATTTCACATTATGTGGAAATTCAAAGCAAGAAACCTCATCAATCTAGCAAAGAGCAAGCAAATTAGAGGTGGAAAAAAAGAGTAACTTCTGTTATGGAATGAACCTACCTGGATAGTGAGACCTGGTGCCATGACATTGAGATCTTTCTGCAGAGCCAACTTCAGGTTCTCATCTATCTGATCTGTGTTTGGAGGACAAGAAAGAGACCACTTAGCTTATCTCCTACAGCTTGTGTGGCAGTTAGCTAGTCTTAAAGAGCAGTGTAAGTGTAAGATAAGGATGCTTTTTGAGATAATTCAGTACATTCTTTCTCTTTCTTATATAATCCCTGGAAAACATTCCTGAAAGGAGAGCCACATGCTAGTATCTCTAGAAAGGTTCAGCTATTGATGAACACGCAGTATCTGAGCTAAGAGCAAATGGTTTTCAGCATCTCAGCAAGAAAATAGCACCCAAGGCCTGCAGTAGAAATCTACCCCTTCCTAGTGGGAGTCACACCAACCCCACTGCCAGAGCAATCTCTGCTTTCAGTCTCTAGTTACCTGCAGGATCCAGTATCTGCTACTGAAAAAAAAATGCATTCTGTCACTTCGAAATTCCAGGAAGATCCTTCCACAAAAATGGCTGGTTATGAATCGATTAAGCTGCCTTTACTACCAGGAAACTCCTCTCTGACTACAGATATTTGGCAAGTCTGGGTACAGGGTTCAAAGATTTCCAGTCTCTTTAACATTAAAATTCTGAAAAGCCTTTATCTTCTATTAGCCCATTCTTCCTTGCTCTGCTACTCAAGAAGGAATGCGATGCTGTTATGTCCTTGGGAGCACAGGTAGGTACCATGAAGCAGAAGGTTTAGTTTGCTCATTTCTGAACCACTGCTACCCTCTTGTGAAAAAACCTTAGCACTGCAAGGAACAGAGAGCATGTCTCTCCTGGCAGGAGATTTTAAAGTTAAAAAGTCAATTTGTCAACAGATAAACGGCCTAAATGTAGAAGCAGACAAGACAAAAATCACCATCATAGCAAAGGCAATGGGCATCACTGCATGCACAAGAGCAGAGTGGCTACTTTGTGCATCCCGAATTCGGTCCTAAGTGGAAAAGGACTGAAATCAATTTCTCAGGTTCTGGGTAAAGGCTTAGGTGTGGAAAGACAAAGAAATCAGAATCATCAAAGAGTAAAGTTACACAGGAAGTGACACATGGAGATATCAGAGCTGGGTTCTAGACTGCAACTGCATCACTGTGCTGTTTGCTCAAGGGAGTCTGCTGTAACATATTCCTCAGTAGAAAAGGGAGATAACACAGCCCTCGGTGGATGCATTCAGCCACCATTCACTTACCAAACAGCTCAATGTACACTTCCTGCAGTGTATGGGCACTGCAGAACTGATTCAGTTCATGATGAATTTTATTGAAGATCAAGGTCTTATCATAGTCTGCAGTGTAGTTTCTCACAATATCGTACACTGAGGAAACAAGAGCATTATCACAGGTCATTGGTGACGCGTGTTGATTTCTGCAATGCCACAAGTGCAAAGAGTGTCAGGACAGCAGTGTAACACTCGGAAGGGAGGGCCTCCATCCCAGGGAGCTTTCAGGACTTGGCTGGACAAAGCCACAGCTGCCCTGCCCAGATGTTAGCAAGAAGCCTGCTGTGAATGGGAAGGAGGTCAGAGGAGAAATGTGCAGAGGTGCCATCTACCAGTGCTGCTGGGATTATAGGACTTCAAAGAGCAGAGTAATTACAGCCAGATATACTGCACAGTCCTGTTTTACAATCTGCATTAACAAGTCAAATAAATAGCACAGCCTGTCCAGGATCTGCATGCATAGGAATAGATACTACTCTAAAGTGAAAACGAGTATCATTCCCACAACTACAACATGAATTCACCTTTAAATGCCACTGTAACACTAGCATTTTGCATTAAGCTATGCAGTTGGAAAATAAACCTGTCTGTGTCTTTAGTTCGGCAGCTGGTGAAACAAGAAAGAGCCTACTACCTCAGCTTTGCCTCTGTAAATTTCCCAGGGACTGAGCTGGCAAACATCTAGGAGCTTTGTCCCATGTATTTAGTTTCACAGGTGGTCTCCCCTTCATCTTTGCAAATTTGTGGCTCTTCAAAAACTTTCAGACACAAGCATGGAAGTAATTGCTATCATACTGGCAACCATAAGGGTAACAGGACACAGAAAATGGAAGTCTTGCAAACCAGGATAAAGCTGCTACAGGACAAATGAAGACAGTCACAACACTACTTATTGAAACAGGATGGGAAATACCTGCATACGGTGCCAGTTTATTCACAACTTCTATTCTGTCAATGTAGATCATGACACCACCACTGCAAGCGAAAAAGAATGCATCAATCCTTACTGCAATTGTTAACAGTGAGCCATATTTAAAGTGAAGTTATCTTTATCCCTCTTTCACCAAATTCTACTAAAGCTACCCTGAAGAATTCTGACTTCTTGAGCATTTTGCAATTAGATGGCAGCAAACTCCAGCTTTGTAGGGACTGGTCCCTCTCTCTGCATAAATCAAAAAGTGTGCTCCAGCAGGTCTGCCAAGTGCTTTTGCTTCACTTTGGTATCTTCTACGCAGCCAGCAAAAGGAAAATGCTTTTGAACAGGAATGTAGCTGCAGCTATCAGATCAGGGGAGTCCAGTACAACAAAGGGAACACAAAAAGGACGGCAGATGACACCTACAAGCAGCTGAGCGGATGTGAACCATAGATGCACCACAGCTTCTCTATGTGGCAAATACTTTTTAAAAGCAATAGCCCTTAGTTTAAATTCACACATTTACTAACTGCAGCAGGAACCTGACAAGGCCTCTGTCAGACAACAAGCAAGCACGTTACACTTTTAATTCACGTTCCCTGCATCAACTTCATTTTGCAAATGGCTCTGCACCAACACCACACCTGCGCATATGTGCCCAGGCATGTGCACTGTCAAGAAGCTCCAGACTCCTCATCAGAAGCCAGCAGGCAGTCCTCTCCTCAAGGGATCATGTGCTGCTAGACTGGCAGAGAAAAATCAGAGGCTTGATCCCCTCCTCTGCTCCTATTGATGTGGCTTTCAGTAGGTCATGTCCACCCCTGGGTACCTGTGACACCAGAGCAGCATGAACTCTATACTGAAGAAAAAATCTCTTAATTTTCAACAGCTCCTAAGGGTCTTGAGAGCATATTTTAAAAGCAAGTTTGTCCTTGCAATTCTGTCCTCAGGGAAAAGGCAATCACAAGTGAGAAGTTTTAGCAGAAACTATTTGGAGAAGTGGACCTCACACATTTCCACGTTTAGTCTGTAATGTGTTTTAATTCAAATATATTCCCCCTCCACAAGCTTGGTGTCTTTATTTTGTAGATCTTAATCTCTGGCACTTGAAAGTGAAGTCTAAGGAAAAATCACCCAAACTTGCCCATGTCTGTGCTTTTAGAGAAGGTCTCCCAGGCACAGTAAACCTGCTTTACAACAAGCTACAAGCTGAAATCACTGGTAATGGACTGAACTCGCCTGCTGGAAGGGACAAGGCAGGAGAAGAAATATTTGTAGTAAAAGAGAAACTTATTTTCTAGTGAGAAACTTCTATTAAGAGTTTTACTCTTCTTTCACTCAAGATTTCTCTTCAGGTCAGGGTCATTCTTCCTGGCTCTCAAGAACAATTACAATTATTTTAAAATGAGACAGGTCTATGGATTTTTTTCAGGTATGTCAGGTTGTGCAAACAGTTACAATCACAGAATTACGGAACTGTTTAGGTTGGAAAAGACCTTTAAGACCAAGTCCAACCATTACCGCAGCTCCATCACAGCCATCAGTAAACCACGTCCCTCAGTGCCACAGCTACACAGCTTCAAAAACCTTCCAGGGATGGCAACTCCACCTACGGCAGCCTGTGACAGAGCCTGACAGCCTTTTGGTGAGGAAATTGTTCCTTGTCTCCAATACAAACACCCCCTGTCACAACTTGAGGCCATTTCATTTTGTCTTGTCACTTGTAACCTGGGAGAAGAGACCAACCCTCACTCTTGCCAAAACCTCTTATCAGGGAATTGCAGAGAGTGAGATGGTCTCCCCTCAGTCTCCTTTTCTCCAGACTTACCACCTCCAACTCCCTCAGCCACTCTTCTTCAGGCTTGTGTCCCAGACCCTTCCTCAGCTCTGCTTCCCATCTCTGGACATGCTCCAGCACTTCAATGTCCCTCTTGGAGTTAGAGGTCCAAAACTGAACCCAGCACTTGAGGTGCAGCCTCAGCAGTGCTGAGTACACTGCCCTGGTCCTGCTGGCCACACTATTTCTGACACAAGCCAGGATGCTGCTGGCCTTCTTGGCCACCTGGGCACACTGCTGGCTCATATTCAGTTGGTTGTCAATTAACACCCCCAGGTATGGCACTCTAACTGTCCCACCACATCCAACATAGTGAGTATTTATTATTGCAACAGCATTCCTCAGGATCTTCTGAATTTGCTCTCATTTCCTCATTTGTTCCAGTCCACTTATGACGTCTCCACCTGAAAAAGGGAACCTATCTACCATCTTGGCTTATCTTCTAGATATCCTGGTGAAGAACGAAAACAGAGCATGTGGTCTTCTTCCCCCACGATCTGCTCCACTGCACATTGGGGTCCTTTCCGCATTTCAATTTTATGGAGACGTTAGAAAGGACAAGAGAGCATCTGAGACAATCTGACTCCTATGAAGGGTTCATCCACAGCCCCATAACCCCTCATATCCAAGAAACGCTGGCACCTCAGACCAGAGAGGACTTACTGTCCAATCAATGCTGTCTACAGCAACCCTGACCAAGGATCTCAATCAGTGTGGGTCAACAGGGTGGGGCTTAAGTGAATTATATCAGTCCTGTTGGTCAGGCAATGGCTTCAAGGAAACAAGTGCCACTCAGAGCACAAATACGCTGGCCACCTATTTCTCCACTGAGGGCTTAAGGTTAAATGAAGCCTACAAAGCACTTGTGCTGTGTTTTACATCCATTCACCCAGCTGCTGGAGCTATCATCACTTCACATTGTGCAGCAGGGTGAGCCCTCTGGACCTTGCTGCTGTAAACGCAGGAGCCAAACTGAACTCTAACACTCTGTCTTAAAATGAGTATCTTGGACAAGATCTCTTCTCAAACAGCCCAGTCCACAACACGTCAGTAAACCCCTGTTTTGAGACAGTTCCTGGGCAGTTTTGAGACAGTTGCTCTGGCAGAGTATCACAGGCTCATTCGGGGTGATTGACATACCTTGTTGACCTGGAACTGTACAAATCCTCTCACAGCTGCTTTACTTGCCCTTTGGCACCTAAAGGCTGACTTGCACCATGGGCTCTTTATTTGGGCAAGTCACTACCACTCCCAAAATAACCTCCTCCGCAAAAGCCTGCTTCTTGCCAGATGCAAGGCAGGATGACTCCCACAGGGAGATTTCTAGCACTTCCAATCCTCCACTGCAGTTTCCACAGCCTTTCTAATACTGGCACTTGCAGCCTCTGTAAGGGCTATTCACATCTACCAAGGTCCTCACTGCAGAGCTGACTGTGAGGCTGGTCAGGCGGAGCAGCATTGAGTTGAGCAGGGTACTTGGTCAGGGAGAAAGGAACAAGAAATCCATAGGAAGTCTGAAAGGAGGATCAACACATAGACTATTGTGCACTCGGAAGAAGTTTAAGCATAATTAGGCAGCAATAGTGTCTCACTGTACAGGACAAGGTGAAAGCCTACAGGCAACTAACACACACTAGCAGGCATTTTGGTAGACCTTACAAAGCCTGAGACACTTAAGGAATTTGGCTTGAGCTAGGCCAGAAGGGGACAAGGCAAAAACTGAAGGATGTTGCCATTAATAAAAGGGACATAGAAAGAGACAAAGGTATAATACTTATTGCTAGAGCTGACCACAAATAAGACCACACCAGGTTACGCAAGCAGAACATTTGAAAAATGGGCTTAAAAGTCAGATTTAATCTGTTTTAAGAGACACTGGGATTCATGCAATACATCCACTTGCAATATTCATGACACGTTTCTGTAGGACTGGCTAATAAACGGGGATCTGTCCCAGAAGAGCATTCCTCCACTGCTCCATTTGTGTTTGCCAATCTGCAGTCTAAGCACAACTCTTGCACCTTTGCAAATAAACATACAGTGCTTGAGCAGTGTTACTGCTTAGCATTGTCTGTTCACTGTTTGACATTGCAAAAACCTGTACAATATTTAGCACACAGCATCACAACAGCTGGAAAAGACCTTTAAGATCATTGAGTCCAATCACTTAACCTCACATCACCAGGCCCATCACTCAACTAAACCACGTCCCTCAGCACCTCAGCTATGTGTCTTTTGAATATCTCAAGGGATGGTGACTCCACCACCTCCCCAGGCAGCCCCTTCCAATGCTTAATCACACTCTCAGCTAAATATCTCAAGCTTCCTCAGCTGCTCTTCATCAGACTTGTTCTCAAGACCCTTCAGCAGCCTGGTTGCCAGTCTCTCANGAGCTGACCACAAATAAGACCACACCAGGTTACGCAAGCAGAACATTTGAAAAATGGGCTTAAAAGTCAGATTTAATCTGTTTTAAGAGACACTGGGATTCATGCAATACATCCACTTGCAATATTCATGACACGTTTCTGTAGGACTGGCTAATAAACGGGGATCTGTCCCAGAAGAGCATTCCTCCACTGCTCCATTTGTGTTTGCCAATCTGCAGTCTAAGCACAACTCTTGCACCTTTGCAAATAAACATACAGTGCTTGAGCAGTGTTACTGCTTAGCATTGTCTGTTCACTGTTTGACATTGCAAAAACCTGTACAATATTTAGCACACAGCATCACAACAGCTGGAAAAGACCTTTAAGATCATTGAGTCCAATCACTTAACCTCACATCACCAGGCCCATCACTCAACTAAACCACGTCCCTCAGCACCTCAGCTATGTGTCTTTTGAATATCTCAAGGGATGGTGACTCCACCACCTTCCCAGGCAGCCCCTTCCAATGCTTAATCACACTCTCAGCTAAATATCTCAAGCTTCCTCAGCTGCTCTTCATCAGACTTGTTCTCAAGACCCTTCAGCAGCCTGGTTGCCAGTCTCTCATCATGCTCCAGCATCTCAATGTCCTTCTTGTAGTGAGTGGCCCAGAACACTGAACACAGTATGTGAGGCGCAGCCTCACCAGTGCCAAGTAAAGTGAGACAATCACTTCCCTGGTCCTTCTGGTCACACTATTTCTGATACAAGCCAGGATGCCATTGGCCTTCTTGGCCACACTGCTGGCTCACGTTCAGCCAGTTGCTGATTAACACCTTCCAGGTCCTTTTCTGCCAGATAGCTTTCCAGCCACTCCCGTCCACACCTGTAGCGTTGTTGTCGCCCAAGTGCAGGACCCAGCACTTGGCCTTGTTGAACCTCATACAACTGGCCTTGGCTCATTGCTCCAGCCTCTCCACATCCTTCTGAAGAGCCTTGCTGCCCTCAGGCAGGTCTACACTACCACTCAGCTCAGTGTCATCAGCAAACTTACTGAAGGCGTGCTAAATTCCCTCATCCAGATAATTGATAACGATGTTAAATGAAACAGGCCCCAGCTCTGAGCCTTGGGGAACAGCACAGGTGACCATTCACCAACTGGATTTATCTCCATTCTTTCCAGTTAAGTTTGTAAGAAAAATGCTATTCATCTATTTGTCTCATGGAGCTACTTGTACAACTCCCTTTTCAACCCATTTATTGTATTCCACAATGAATACACTCGTGGCTATATTTATTCTTGATTCATTCTTTGACTTGGTCCTTTGCAATGCTTTGCTCTTGTAAAACTAGTTAATGGAACTGATTTTCCATCAGGTTTTGGAGATCAGCTGACCTGCTGTAAGGAAACTGCTGAATTTTCCAAGGAACTGGGCACATATCTTCTTGTTGGGAGAAGAAACACATCAGAGACAATTCACAGTTTAGGGCACTACCTGCTGTAATGAAATGGTTTTTGTCTCTTAGGTGACAGCTGTTTTGTGAAAAACAGTCATCTGGTGCCAAACTATCTTAAATCTGTATTTAAGGCACTTTACACTGTCAAGTATAAATGGGAAAGGTAAAGAACAGGGGATGGGTCACCCACACAGCCATTCAGAAGCTTCCTAATCTAGATAAAGACTAGCAGAACAGTAAGGAATGTGAATATGATGGAAGAGGAACACAGCCTTTAAGATGTGATGGTTTAATATACAATTACAGAAACTGAAATTGTTTATGACCCATTCTTGTAATGAACTTTAAACAAGGAGAGTGAAATTTCAGATCTGTTTGTTATTTATAAGCTAACATTTCATTATGGAAATGTGGATTCAAAGCTTTGTTGTGGAGCAGCTGCAGACTTTGATTCCAAATGTGGCAAATGTAAAGGCTCCTGCAATAATTTCTTTAAACCAGACAGGGACACTGGGAACTTTGGTCCCAAATGTATTCAATTATTAACTAAGAACTGCTTCACCAGCACTTTGGTGTTTTAAAGCATGTTTATTATCTCTAACTTCACAATCACCTGTATTGCACAACTGAATCCCACAACGTTGAAAGGCAACAGGATGAACTAGTTCATTAACTATAAAGGTCGCTTCCAACCCCACCATTCCATGTTTCTATCTATACAGAATTAAACATAATACTTAGCTCTTCAACCAATCACAGGCACACAGAATGGTTGACGTTGTCAGGGACCTCTGGGGGTCACCTTGTCCAACCTCTCTGCTCAGACAGGGTCAAAGTAGCACGGTTTGACTTTGACTGTGGTGGCCTGTGTAATGTAGTTAAGCTTCAGTGGAAAGCTTTGCTTGGTCTGTTAGGAAGACTTGCAGGGCAGCAGGACACCACGCCGGCCCAGAGACATGATGCATTTCAAAGCATTCTGCAGGTGAGCTCCTGTTTATGCTAGCTAGGAGCTAAACTTTGCCATTAAGCACATCACTAAAACTCTGCTACGATGCCTTATTTTTAACTGTGCCATTTAAAAGACACGGCTATAGAACGTATGTTACTGCTCCTCCTTCCCCAGTTACTTTCTGCTTGACCTGCAGACTCTGACCACAAAACTACAGCACTGAACACCAGCATTTACAGATACTCCCGAAAGAGGGGTGAGGCTTGAAACTAAAACCAGCTAAGGCTCACAAGAACTTTCTGGCTAATATTTAAGCTCAAGCAGTGTCTGTCGAGTTGCTATAGGAATAATTCCTAAATAAGTGTTAAACCAGATCAAAATTAACTCTGTTAATGTTGCTGCTAACATTCAACTTTCAATTTCAACATGGTCATTCAAGTCATGGCAAGTTCTTTTTTAACCAGAAACATTGTTATGCACCCAAAAGACACAGAGTATCACTGGTATTAGTTTTCTCCTGAAGAACATATTTGGTCATCACTTTAACTTGTGAATGAGCAAGACAACGAGAGATCTGCAACTCAACTCAACTCAAGTAGCCCTCTCCTGTCACTGCTCTGCTTGTTTGAACCATACTGTGCTGACAAAAGGATAAGCTTAACTGTGAAGCAGGCGGGTGCCACCCATGCATAAAGCCCTTTATCTCACTCTCCTTACGTCAGGTGAAACGGCAACTCCAAAAATGCCCAAACCATTCCAGAAGATTAATTTGCTTGAGTTGTTTTTAAAATGAATTCTCTCCCATCAGGAGGATTTCCATTCACTGCTTACTTTTGCCCACCGTTGAAGTAAGTACCTGTATTAGCTACAAGATTAAGACTAAAAAGGCTGCAAAGCAGAAAGCAAACAGAAGCACAGGTAACAGGCTATCAGAGTAACTGAGAAGAAATGACAAGAAATCAAGAGAATAACACCGTAAATGCAAATACTCTTTCAAGAGTTTCCAGTGAAAGCAAGAACACTTCCTCTCATATCTCCTGCTTTATTATTTCCAAGCGTGATTTGGGTCTAATTTTACGGTACGTGCCTTTACTTTTCAGACACTGTGCCACAGCGCTGAAAATGACAGCTGTAAACCGTGCAACAGAGCGCATCTGCTCACCACCAGGACAAATACAAAGGAAAAACATACCTTGTCCCACAAGGCACATTTTTCACTTCATCAGTCTGCAACGTGGTCTGAGAAAAAAAAAAATGAAGACAATCAGCACTCACAAAACCACTCAGTTCTCCATGAAAATCATGGTGTGCCCAGGCTCTCGAAATTATTATATAGAGCCACCAACGTGTCCTCTGCCTCCCTCAGAACTTCTTGCAATTGCAAGCAGAAGACAGACATCTCTTCAGCTGCCTCTTGGGAGACAGAAAGGCAGCTGTGCTCATTTCCAAAGTCATTGCCCAAGTCATCCCCATCAGCACTATCCCTATCAACATCTGTTCCCACTCCACCCTCTTGCTGGATGAGAAGATACTAACCTGCACAGATTTGAATGTGGTAATAAACGGGAGCATGATATGGTAGCCTGGTCCACTTGGACTAGTTAACAATGCACCACCCCTACAGAGAGAAAGGAAAATGAGGAAAAGGTTCAAGCAACCAGAAAACAGTAAGTGCTGGCTTTGAGGGTGAGCGAGCGTATTCAAACTGCCAGGGGTCAATGCTGTGATAGCACAAATTACATTCCTTGTCTGCACCAAATTTGCCACCAATTTCTTTACAAAAGGGCTGACTGTCAACTTGACAATCATTTGTTTCTGTCCTGTGAACTATTAACTTTTAGAGAAGGCAGATACTGCTAAGTTCTTCCAACATTATAAAAGAGCTTTGAGAACACCAACTTTCCTTTCTAAATAGTTCACTGGTAACCATGGAAAAAATACAGCAGTCGATGCAATACCACCCATTTGGATTTCCATTTGGATTCAGCACAGCCCCTTACCCAAAGTACAAAGAAAACGTGCAGTCTCTCGTGGAGACTGGCAGGTGGTTAAAAGACAAGAGGCAGAGGAGAGCTCTAAGCAATAGATTCTTGTTGTGCAGTAAGGATTTCTGCAGTGCCTCACACGAGCCTGTGCTGTTCAAAACTCTCGTAATTAAAGAACAGAGCAGCACAAAGCAAATTGGCCCAATGGCAGTGAGTACAAAGGGTAGAAGAGAGGACAGAGGTATTGAAACAGCAAAACACATAGAAAGGCTAAAGCTGGATTTCTGTTCTCTTCAAATTCAAAGCAAAATCTAGCCAAGAGTCAGCATTTAAAAACTGTGACCACCCACTGTTCTGAAATCACAGTAAGTTGCTCTGCAGATGCTATTCAGGGCAGCTAATAGCCCGAGGTGAAACTATATCCAGAGCCAGGTAGAGACTCACTTCAAAGCAACAACGAAGCAGTTACTGGGTGACAGTCTTGGGACAAAGGTTGTAAAAGTCTCTTGACGTAAGAAAGAAAAATAACAGATGTGAAAAGACCACATGAACCAAGGACTTTGACGATCCAAGTTTTGTAATCCAAATTATGACCCAGAAAAGTAAAAGGAGAAGGAAAAGGAGCTGAGAACTAAAAAGCATTAAAGCTTGTAATGGTTCTGCACAAAGCCAGGCTACCTGGGCCCACCTCAATTCTAGTATCAGAAACACCACAGCCTGCCCACCTTGTAGCAAGACAAGGGAATCACCTCCCGAGGTGATTTGATGCCAGGGATGAAAGAATCCTAGCTGAGATAAACTCAGGGAAGGCTGCAGAGAGCATCAAGGTGCTGGCAGGGATCAATACCTGTAATACACAGCCAGGTGCCCCTCTTCAACCTTGTGGATGGAGGAGTACAGGAAGAAGATGAGGAGTCCCGTAGCAGCTGCAACTACGGCTCCAGCCTGGGCCATGGTCATCGCCTGGATGCCTGCGGGACAGAGACCATTACCACCCACAGCGGTGTATCACCTGGACGACGGGACGACGTTCACCTGTTCTCTGCACCTTCTCTTCCCCTTTTCCAACCAGAAAGCCTTCTGGTTTTGCACCCAGAAGGCGCCGGAGTACCCTCGAAGCAGCCAGCGGGCCTCGCTCCGCAGCACAGTGCCGTCGCCAGCCGTTCGCAAGCCGCTCTCGCCAGCACGGCGCGCGCAGCCGCCGCAGCCGGGCTGCCCTCCCGAGGCCGCCGGCCCACAGGCTGCTCCCCGCACCGGGGAGGCNCGCGGCGCCCGCCGACAGCGTCACGGCGCGCGCGCCCGCCCCCGCGTTGCACAGCAACGGCGTGACACGGCGCGCGGGGCGGCACCGGCACCCGCGGCCTCCGCACCGCCTTTATTGCAGTTACTCGCTCTATTTAGAACAGACATCACCCGTACATTCATATTACACACGCGAGCAGGCGGGACGAGCGGCGAGAGCACGGCCCGGGCCCGGCCCTGAGGCTGCCGCCACCCTGCACCCTCCTCCCCTCCTCCCCAGGGAAGGGGCTGCAGGGAGGCGGTGCTGAGGCGCTCAGCCCCGAGCCCCGCTGGCCCGCCCGCCCACCGCCCCCACGAGTGCCCCGCACGGCCGGAGCCAGGGGCGGGCGCAGCCCCCAGAAGCAGGTGACGTGCTTAGTTGAAGGAGCCTGTAAAATGCCGCTTGGTATTGGCAGTGGGGTATCTGCTACTGACAACCACCTTGGCGATCAACTCTGCTGTTTTACAAAATATAAGGTGATTGATCGACCAGTCCCCTCCAGTTCATAACATCAAAGGCCGCCAAGCCCCCTCTGAGTATGCAGGCACGTTGCAGGCAACAGCACTTCATCTTCTTCAGCTATTTCAGCCAGCTCCAGTCAAAACCCTGAAAGAAAAAGCAAGAAAAGAGCTGGAGTGCAGGAAACTTTGGCTACTGAATGGGTAATTCCAAAGTGGTAGCCAAAGGACATTCAGATCCACCATCCCTCGCTTCTCAAATAATCACATTGATCTCGTGGCTGAAAACCAATCTCACGCTTTCATTACTCACTTTGCCCCCGATAAAAATCTCTCATACTCAAGTGCAGTGCTCAGACACCTCGCTGACTGTACTCTCGCTTTGGAAATTATACTGTGTGCTTGCACAAAAACCTCCCACCGGGGTTCCTTGTGCAGTAGTGGGCATACTGATATAGTGCAAGAACAAAAAGAAAAGATCCAAGTCACACATATGCAACAACAGATAAAAAGTTCTTACAGTTATGCTTTTTTCCCTGCTGTATTTCCCCCAAAGGAAGAGAACAAATCCTGCGTTCTGCTGCTTTCCTGTTGCCTATCTGTCCCCTGATGCAAGGAAAAGGGGAAAGAAACTAAACGAAGCAGGTGCTGGTATGCAGACTGTGGCTACACAACAATGAATAACCTTTCTGGGTTCAAACATGCTGCACCTTGGAATGAGACATGGGACACAGCAGCGACAGAGATGATGAATAGGTCAGAAGCCAGGAATATAGCTTCTTGCTTGCTTCCAGACATAGCAAGGTGACAAGACATAAGTCTATCCTACCAACCCTGCCAGAACTGAACAAAGACAAGTGAAACATTCGTCAACCAATGGAAGATCAGCATATGCCGAATTAAGTCTGTTTCCCTCACTATGATAATTCAACTATAATTCAATCAGCCGAATATATGGTAGCAGCAGGGCTTGGTTTTTGCAGCTGATTGAGGTAATCTGGGTGGTTCACGGGTTCCTGGAGCACAGGGAGCAGAGAGGTGAGGAGACCCTCCAGGTGCTGGCAGCTCTCGCAAGGGGATGGTCCTGCTGGGAGACAGAGCCGCAGCAACTGCAGGGGATTTAAACATTCCCCAGGGAGTGAAAGCAACCAGGATAGGCAAAGAGAGCCTGGTGTGGCAGTTTCTGCAGGCAGGGCAAGCAGGGAGGCAGAAAACAACCCCACAGACCACACAGAGAGCCACACATTGGAGAAGTGCTCCTACCTTAAACCCACAAGAGGGTGGGCACTCGCTTCAGAGCTAAAGCCAAGGCTTGGATGGAGAATACCCTGGTGAAGATTGACACATCCACCCAGACAAAGCAGGTCAGCAAGGATGCTTCAGTTCAGGTGGATTGCAGGGGGAGTTTAGGATGTTTAGGCATATCTGCTGCTGAGGTAAGTATGTGTCATAGATGATTCAAACAATCATGGAGGACAAACAAGGTGCCTGAGGACTGGAGAAAGGCCAATGTCACTCCAGGCTTCAGAAAGGACAACCCAGGAAAATACAGGCCAGTCAGCCTCACTGGAAAAACTCATCTTCAATGTTGTTAATAAACATATGAAGGAAAAGGTGGCTATCAGGAGGAGTCAACATGGATTCACGAAGGGGAAATCCTGTTTGACCAACCCGATGCCTTCTATGAGGGCATAATCGGCTGTCTAGATGGGGGGAGAACAGCAGATGTCATCTACCTTGACTTCAGCAAGGCTTTTGACACTGTCTCCCATAATATCCTCATCAGAAAGCTCAGGCAGTGTGGCTGGGATGAGTGGACAGTGAGGTGGATTGAGAACTGTCTGAATGACAGAGCCCAGCGGGTGGTGATCAATGGCACAGAATCGAGTTGGAGGCCTGTGGCCAGTGGGGTTCCACAGGGATCAGTTCTGGGGCGTCTTGTTCAACATCAACAACTTGGATGAAGGGACAGAGTGTACCCTCAGCAAGTTCCCTGATGACACCAAACTGGGAGGACTGGCTGATTTCCCAGAGGCTGTGCTGCCATTCAGAGGAATCTTGACCGGCTTGAGGGTTGGGCAGAGAGGAACCTCATGAGGTTCAACAAGGACAAGTGCAGAGTCCTGCACCTGGGAAGGAACAACCCCATGCACCAGTACAGGCTGGGAGTGACCTGCTGGAGAGGCTTGGTCGTACTAGTTGACAGTAAACTAACCATGAGCCAGCAATGTGCCCTCGTGGCCAAGAAGGCCAATGGCATCCTGGGATGCATCAAGAAGAGTGTGTCTAGCAGGTCGAGGGAGGTTCTTCTCCCACTCTACTCGGCCCTGGTGAGGCCTCATCTGGAGTCCTGTGTCCAGTTCTGGGCTCCACAGCTCAAAAGGGACAGGGAACTGCTGGAGAGAGTCCAGCACAGAGGCACCAAGATGATCATGGACTGGAGCATCTTTCATACAAGTAAAGGCTGCGGGAACTGGGGCTGTTAAGTCTGGAGGAGAGGGGACTGAGGGGGATCTCATTCATATTTACAAAGATCTAGATAGTGGATGTCAGGAAGTTGGGACATTTATTTTTTTCTGTTCCATCCAGTGACAGGACAAGGAGTAACGGAAAGAAGATGGAACACAAAAGTTCCATTTAAACATAAGGAAAAACTATTTCACTGTTGAGGTGAGGGAGCCCTGGCACAGGCTGCCCAGGCAGGGTGTGGAGTCTCCTTCTCTGGAGGTTTTCAAAACCAGCCTGGACATGTTCCTGTGTGACCTGATCTAGGCTGACCTGCCTTAACAGGGGTTGGACTGGATGATCTCTAAGGGTCCCTTCCCACCCCTACCATTCCATGACTTTATGCTAATTACTTTG
The DNA here is from genome assembly GCA_013401255.1 of Urocolius indicus. NCBI lineage: Eukaryota > Metazoa > Chordata > Aves > Coliiformes > Coliidae > Urocolius > Urocolius indicus. Next base: position 550,722 of record WBNH01003129.1, on the reverse strand, counting down.
TTTTAATTTGATTTCCCCATTCATGTTACTCAATCTCTTGCTATTACAGTGTCGTCTGCAACTCCTGCTATTAAGTTTTTATTTCACAATCCCAAATAACTTAGTAACTGAAGTAAACTCCCAGTTTGCTACTATTCATAAATATTAGCATATCAAAATGTTTATTAGTTATAAGAGCTCCATTTCATCAGTCATCTACATTTCCCCAACCTTCTGTTCCTTGTTGTATCAGCAGTTAAAACTGGTAAACAGGTTCACCTTTTTTTTTCCCATGAGAACAGAAGTTATCCCTAAGGAGACCTTTAGAAAGGAAAATCCAAGTGCTTATCAGTGGATCTTTGTTTACAAGACTCCAGTAAGTTTGTGAGACAATCTCATCCTAACAGAAGCTGTATTGACTCTTCTCCATTACAAAGAGGTCAATCTACCTGTCTAATGGTCCTTTTCTCATTATATTTATACAGGTGCTTTTACAATACAGTCTCTGAAATCAGCTGAAAGCCTGTTTTGAAAAACCGGTATTCTGTAGTGCTCCTCATTCTTCTGTTAAACGGGCTCTTTTGACCAGTAACTTACTGGCCTCAATTAGTAGTTCAGGAACAGCATTTTGGATTGTGTCAATAGACCAGAGAGATTGTTGTTTACTTTTGTCATTTCTTGCCATTTCAGATACCAATTTGAGCAAAGAGCCTTCTTAGGACCCTCTAAAGCCCCACTGCTACCAGACTGAGAGCTCTGGCAGACGATCAGTAAAGTCCCGCAGCACTGCCCACTCAACCACACAGACCACTGGGCTGTTGCTAGCACCAAGTGCCACCTGCCACAGGGCCTGGCATGTTAGCTGAGCCCAGCGGGCACGAGAGACGGAATGACAGTCATCACAAACCAGCCACAGCTATTGCCATCATCACAAATTACTCCATTTCAGGAGTTCATGCCCTCAGAGGACCTTGCCATGGCTCTTAGAAATCAGGTCCTTGGACATATATCAACAGACTTACCGTCATGCTGTTGTTCTGCTCCTGTCTCACCTCCTGCAAAATGCTGCTAAAGAGCTCGAGATAATTCAGATTCTCTTCTATCACGTGGACAAAATTTTCCCTGCAGGGAAGCGAAGGTATAAAATGACAGATTTAAAGCACAAAAGTAACACAAATTTCAAAAAGCTCTGCACTGGGGACAAAAACCCCAACCTGATTTACAGGAGTTTTCTGCAAACGTAGAAGCTACCTGTAGGACACAAAAATAAACCTTGAGGTGGCATCTTGCAGATCCCCATCCTCAAAGTGTGGATTTGCATTCCTTCCCTAAAGAGGAACTGCACAGATCATACTGAGACAGCCTTAACATCACTTAGGAACTGAGTATGAGGTGCCTGGAACCACTGCCTTCTCTCCCTACAGTTTACATGTCTTGACTCTTGGTACAATGCCTCGCACAGTGAAGCCATGGTTTGAAGAGAAGCTCTGAAGTGATCCAAAGGCACGTGGGCTCAGGAAAACATCTATTAAAAGGTGATTACCTCACGTCACCCAGAGATAAAAACTGCCCCGCAGAAGCAGACAGAAAAGAGGATGTGAAAAAGGTTGCTCACGGTTTCAGGAATATCAACTGACTTCCTGCAAAAGCCTGCTTAGAAGATGTGTACCTTCAGAACCTAGGTTCTTCCCTAGTCACCTCAAAAGAAAGAGATGGCCAGATGGTACAATGGAGATGTTTACAACTCCTTCCTCAGCCATCACAATCCCAATACTGTTGTGGAGTGAGGGCTGAGCAGTCTCTGAGTGGAACCTTCCCTTCTATTATGCTGACTAGTTGTGAAATCGCTAATGAAGAAAAGAGAAAAGCCTCTCATCTCTTACTCACCTAGGACATGCCAGAATGAACAGCATGGTGCTTTAGCTGAGAGTGGTATGTAGAACTTGCTAAGCACCAGAAAGCTGAGGTTTCTGAACAAAGAGTTCAACCTAATTCCTAATTTTATTAGTGCATTAGTAACATGAGCACTCAAGTATTTTTTTGGCAGGACAGTAGAAAACCCCAAGATACTGAACCAGATAGATTGCTTAGTACTGACCTCAACTTCAGACCTCTATTTGAATTAAATCTCCTTTTAAAAGTCACTGAAGCTGCAGGCAGCACTAAATATGGCCTGATTTATCTGTGACTTGCACTAGAACTTGGGCATGAAAAGAAGCTGCATTTTGGCTCAAAATCTCTTTGCTGCGTTTTGCTGTGGTATGGCCAGAGGTATGTTACTAAAGTTCCAGTTAGGAGTTGAACACTGCAGCCTCCAGAGGCAGTCTAGTAATGCTAAACTCTCTCTGGCCAGCACACTCAAAAACCACCCCAAGGGATGCAGTGAAGACATGCCTCTCAGGCCTCCTCAGCATTAAGGACTTCAAGAGCATTTAAAATGGCTACATTGACTTCTCTGCAGCAGCCTCTCTTCCCAACAGCTCTTACCGATCTTCAGGACTTGCCATAGATGACAGAGGGTGAGGTACGTTCCCTGAGGAGCTCTGTGGGAGCCATGTGGCTGCTGGAGTTGAGGCTGTCCCTTCAAGGCTGGAGCTTACCAGTGATCGAGAAGAACTCTGAGTCTAGAAAAAAGAAATTCATCTGCTGTGATGGACAAAGGAAGAATTTAGTCAAGCTTCATTATTTTGTAAGCAGGATGTGATTAAACGTAAGCACTGCTTGTAACATCACATACGCACAAGCTAGGCCCTGCCTGTGGCCCTCCACAAGTTCTGCACATGGCTGTTACCCAACGTCTCTGCATGTAAGACATCCCACATACAACATGAGTGACTTCTATGCTGAAGAATTAGGAGGCAGTGCCATGTCCTAAACTGTGAGTCATTGTCCTGGTTTGGGCTAGGATAGACCCGTTCCCTATTAACTTGTTTTAAATGCTTTCTGTTAAACTGTTCTTATTTCAACCTTTGCAGGCTCTTTTCCCTTCTCTCTGATCCCCTCAGGAGAGGAAGGAGTCGTGGTTTTACTTCCTTTTTCCCAGCTGGGCAATACCATGACATTCGTGCACAGCAGCAACTCTCCTGACAGAAGAAAGACAGGCGTTTCCTACACTGACCCTCAATGTAGATACATGGAAATCTGGAGATAGCCTCAGCTGTATAGTCACTGTAACTGATACAGGGAACTTATGGAGAGAGTCCAGCACGGAGCCACTAGGATGATCAGGGCACTGGAACATCTTCCTTATGAGGAAAGGTTGCAGGAACTGGGGCTGTTTAGAGGAGACTGAGGGGAGATCTCATTAATATTTACAAAGATCTAAATAGTGGATATCAGGAAGTTGGGACATGATTTTTTTTTGTCCAGCAACAGGACAAGGGGTAATGGAAAGAAGCTGGAACACAAAAAAGTTCCATTTTTAAACATAAGGAGAAAATATTTTGCTGTGAGAGTGAGGGAACCCTGGCACAGGCTGCCCAGGGAGGGTGTGGTGTCTCCTTCTCTAGAGGTTTTCAAAACCTGCCTGGACTAGTTCCTGTGTGATCTAATTCAGGTGAACCTGCTTTAGCAGAGGAGTTGGACTGAATGATCTCTAAAGGTCCCTTCCAACCCTACCATTCTATGAGAACAGGAATTAACCAGGAAGCTAACCAAGAAAGCACCTATTTCACTTTTGCAGCACTAAAGTCATGATAGGTTTAACACATCAGGCTGAAGTTCACCTGTCCCAATGTATGCCCTCCAGAAGCAGCCAACAATAGATTTTCCAGGATGTCCACAAAACTCCATCCACCAATCATCTGCAGTTTGATGACTCACTGGGATCAAGGACTCCTCTACCTGGCTTTTTTTTCCATCAACTTCTCTACCTCCTTTCTAAACCTGTATCAACTTTTAGCATCTCAAACTTTCCTTCTCTACAGTAAGATCTACCACTCTGTGGAAGCTATCTCTTTTTGGTGTCTTCAAAGCTTCATTTGATGGCCTCTGGCTCCTGCACTGGAAACAAATAGTCCAAAAGCTACTTACACAAGCAATTTTCAGCAAATGCCATATCTCCCTTTGTCTTTTGCCTTGCATTTGCATCACTGAGTTGTCAGCTTCCTTGATGTTATTCAGTGCAACTTCAATCTTTGGAAGCAAGTCAATAATCTTCTGCTTACAGCCCAAGAGCTTGCTGTAATAAAAAACAAACACAAAATGACTTTGCAGCTTGTGTAATATGTTCTAGCAAAACCATAAGTCATAAACCATAGGCAAAACCAAAACCCATAAGAGATTAAAAAAGAATTCTGTGGGAACACTCAGCAGAGCACTGTGACAGCCACAGGTACAAAACCTTCAAGGACTCTTGGACTTGTCCAAGTTCAGTTAAGACTCAAAAAAGCAGGCAGAGGACACCATTATTAATACTCAAAATATAAGCTCTTCTTATTTGAAATGCAAAAATTAATCCCGATGACAAAGGCCAGCACAGCAACTCAACTATGGTATTTTATTCATCTTCTCTGGTTTGTGCTAGTCTCTTTCTTTACAGGATCTACTAGGCATAAACTACACATGAAATGAAAACTAAGTTATGCCTTGCTCACTACCGAGATCTGCATAATGACTTTTTTTTCTGAGCTACTTGAAGAATTAATGAACAAATCACTGCGGTGTCTTCTTAGCTGTTACACCACTTCTTTTTTTCCTTAAGATTTTAATCCCAACCTAAACACTATCAGAATTTGTCTTAGTTGAAAGTGAATTGAATGCTAACAGTACAAATCATTATGTTCTCCTCCTGCTCCCTGTTAGCTATACAAGTACATGGTGGACAGTGTACTTTAAAAAGACACAAATGAACAGGAGGTATACTGCTGTGAAAAACGTACACCTCTGGATCGAGCTTTTGGTCTCTGATCTCCATGGTTTTTCCTCTCCTTTTCTGCTACAAAGCTACAAATACAAGTTGCATTTGTTTGCACTTTTGTTCCTACATAAAGTACCTGAGATGGCCGAAGAGCTCCTTGAGAACTCTGTCTTGGCTTTGTACTGTCTGCACAATGATCTTCACCATGTCTGTGCTGTCACTGTAGGCGTGATCTGGAAGGGCCAGCAATCAACATATTAGTAAAACAGTCTTCAGCAGGGAGGCCCTCTGGACACAAGTGCTCAGAGACAAGGCAAAATTTGACTTAGGAGTGCAAATAAACTGAAAAGGAATGAAACATCTCAAAATCTGTCAGAATCTCTCATTAGACACAGCTTTTCCCTAATATCTGTTCTTTCTGCAGTAAGGTATACAATTCCAGCCACTCGTCTAGATATTGGCTTCACTCCAGACTGCAGGTACTTGCCAAATGCTCAACTAAATCTTTCTGCCCATCAGTTACTAGGTTCAGAATGTAATATTCTCCAAAGATGGGGTTCTAGCCAGTATAATTACAAAGAGATTGCCCTTGGGGTGGAGCAATGACAGAGGAACAGCAATTCTCCCCATGTCTGGGAGGGGAGTAATAGTACTGGAGCAATACTACTGGAGGCAGGAAATAAAGGCAGAGAATGCCAGAAGGCAGGCATGTGATCGGGCAAGATACTCCCAAAAGACAAATCCATGTCTGAAGAACAGGACTACAGAATTTGGGAGAGGTCAAGGCTCAACAAAAAGAAGGTATCTTAAGGTATGGTACACCCTAGTGTCTGGTTAACTTTGATACAATCATTTGCCTTTTCCTAAACAGCATTTTCTGGGTTTGAGTTCAGAAAAATTAGTCATGGGGTAAAAGTGTGAAGCAAGTCTTTGAACTATCTCCTTCCATACCTGGAGGTCTTGTTTTTAATTGCTTGTACAGGTCTATGGCCCTCTGTTCCCTTTAAAAAGAAGAAAATGATTAATACATGTATCAACAGCCAGGTGACTCGAGTAAAGTCATTGCAATTCACAGTTATGCCTTGCTGAACCTCTGCATCAGAGCTGCCACCTTCTTCTACAGCTAGTATGAAAGTACGTCATCTGTAACACAGGGATGGTGTTTCTGTGATGGAAACTGACTGTTCCCTAAAAGCTGTCTCTCTTTTTCTCTGGTCATACATTTTCTTCTTCTCAGATAACTGTCCCAACTGGAGGTAATATTTCAGTTTCAAATTTTAACATGGCTCAGCTGTGTGACTTTCTGTGGTATCCTTAATGATTGAACTTCCTTTTTGTAACTATGGGTACTTCTCCACAACCGCCTGCCTAACTCTTGTTCCTGTTCTGCATTTGTTCCTACTGAATTTTAAAAAGGGTGACAGCTGCAGTAGAAACAAGAGGACAGTGTTTTTCTCCTTCCCATTAAATAAGTGTTATTTCTCTCAAATACTTCAAAAGCAGCTAAGCACTAAAACTTCCACTCTCGAACAGATCTTCGTTGCTCTAAATCTGAAGTCTGCCAGAAATAAGTTAGCAGTTTAGGCAGTTCATTTTCCCGTGTGCTGGGCAGTCACTGATCTTGAAACTCCTACATCTGCCAATAACAGCGGGGAGGTGCTCTTTACTGCTGGGAAAAAGAGAACATTAGCATTCAGCACTATCAGGCAAATCAGAGCCATCACCCAGGATCTCTGTGTGTCTTACGGCTGTGTGTATCACTTAAGCTAGTACTCTCCAGCATGCTGTGCAACAGTTGGAAAAACTAAAGGTCAGGAGACTCAATCTGTTCTCTGCTTCACTCCCCATTAAGAGGAGTAGCTTTAGACCAGAAGAATCAACAGCTTAGGGTATACTTCAAGCACCTTGCAAATGGAGTGTGTCCAAAGAATGGCAACAGAGAAGAAGCATCTGGAGCACAAGTCTGGCGAGGAGTGTCTGAGGAACCTAGGGGCATTCAGCCTGGAGAAAAGGAGGTTGAGAGGAGACCTTCCCACTCTCTACAACTACCTGACACGAGGTTGTAGCAAGGTGAGGGTCAGTCTCTTCTATGCCACAAGTGACAGAAGAAGAGGAAACATCCTCAAGTTGCACCAGGAGATGTTCAGACTGGATATTAGGAAAACCTTCTTCACTGAAAGGGCTGTTAAACACTGTTACAGGCTGCCCAGGGAAGTGGTGGAGTCCCCATCCTCATTGCTATTTAGAAGCTGTGTATATGAGGTGCTCAGGGACATGGTTTAGTGGTGGGCTTGGCAGTGTGAGGTTAGTGGTTAGACTCTACAATCTTAAAGGTCTTTTCCAAGCCAAACAATTCTATGATTCTAAATAACTGATGCAGCTTTGGGTTTGCAGTGGTGAAAGTACTTTATGTTTTAGTAGGCAGGTTCATGATTAGTCTAAGCTGCTCTGAATGTGAGCTACTGCTGCAAGAGATGTTTTTTTTCCTTTCCACCACACCCTCCTCTTCCGTGCACCAGTTCTGCTGTTCCTGCAGCTACACACAGATGAAGAACAACTTCACTGATCTAGCTCTGCAAAGAGGGAGGGGGAAGACATTCCAGGAGCAGGCATGTTTCCTCCCAAAACACTCAGTTATTCAGAAGAGCTGTTATTAACAATGGATTTAGTGATTATTCAATTTCAGTGGCTGCTTACACTGTTTTATAATTGCCACCTGAGCTCTCAGCAAGAGCTACCATTGCTTCCTACATCTTCTTAAGATGAGCAATACCACTGAGCTCTTTCCTAGTACTTTAAAAAAAAAAATCAAGTACCCATGAGTTGCTCATTGTCTTGCTTTGAAAATACATTGAAGATATTTAAGGATTTTACAATGATCTCATAATTTTGTCCCTCAGCACACTACAATTCAGTCTTCTCCAATGCTAAAAGTAATCCTCTGCATTTTTCAGTTGAGACCAAGATCTAGGCTTATCCTCTTCTAAGCTGAAGTTTCATAGTGGCAAAGAAGCATCCTGTCCTCCCCAGCTAGCTCTCCATGCTTCCCCAGGCCTAATCACCATGTGACTGCAGGATAAAAGGGATGAGTTTACTCATACAACTGAACATTAATCTTTCTCACATAGGTAGCTTTCAGAGAGACCAGGGTCTTGTTTTGCCTTACAACGTTGCCAAGTGATTAACAGAATTGAAAGGATGAATGTAGAGCTGCAAGTGCTGGGACCTTCCCTTTTACCAGCAAAATTATCTTAAAACCAATTGCAAAGTGCTCTGTACTCAGTTTGCAAACAGTGAAGCATGTGTTTCAAAAGTGCTGACAGAACCACCACTAGATATTTACTCCCAATACTGAAATACATGAAATCCATTTATATGCAAGAAAACGCATCAGCAAAGGACTTACAAGCTCTCCATGACCTCTCCTTGGCGCCTTGCATATGGACTCTTCTGCAGCTCTACAATCTCTGTGTGCAGAGCCATGATCTGCTCATCCAGATAACCGATATCTTCTGCCTAACAGTGAAACGTAAGTATAAATAAAACTGAAGGAGGAGAGCAATGAAGTAAATAAAGATATCCAGAACACTTGTTTGGATAATGGGCTGACTCCATGCAGAGTTTAGAAGAAAAAATGCAAAGGTCTTTGATGTGACTGCTGGTACAGTAACTGAGGTTACTGCTGCTACCTTCTCAGTGCATGGTACCACCTATATTCAAATCTGACAACCACATTGGATGAGAAACATCCGTTTCTCAATAACATCATATTTTTGAGACGCATGCTGCACATGTGCACACACACACACACATCCCCCCCACTCGGGCTCTGTGTATGTTCCAGCAGTGATGTTTTTCTCCTGCTCTTACAGTATTGAACAGAGGATGCTCTCACATCTTACTCTCCTGTATGCATTTTGGTCTGACGTTCCTTTGGTATTTCACATCTTCCTCAATGCAATATCAAAGACATCAATTATGTCAAGCACTCCCAGTGAGCTAGGTGAGGCAGCCAACATTTATGAGCACAAGGAGTAGGTATGTGGCAACAGACATGCTCTGGAGATTGTCAGCATGGTTCAGAAAGCACTGGTCACCATAATGGGCCTTAGTGCCATGGACTGTGGGCAGTGATCTGTCTTCCTGAGAAAATAAAGAGATTTCAGATTTTCCTTTCTGAACCAGCACTGAAGGACCTGAAATTGGAACATTTTCTGGAACATATCCTTTGCTGAAGCTGCAGAATTACTCAGTATGAGGTTACAAAACTAAGATGTGACCTCTTGACCAGAAAGGGATGCAGGGTCTTGCAGGTAAAGGATAAACAAAAAAGAAGCAGTGGAAAAAAAAAAAAAAAAAAAAAATCACATAATCGAAGAAGAATCCGATTGTGAGGAAAAATGTGAAGAAAACACTGTTATAAAAAATGTCTTTATCTGAAGCACCATGACTCACCACACAGTATACTAGTGTCTCTTGAACTCACAGAAGTCAGGCTACTCGCTAGACACACTGAGACACCACCGTGTACTACCCAGTAAAACATTTTTCCACTTCTGATAAACAGACATGACACGATTATACATGTGGAATGAAAAGCTTGAAGACAGAACATTGTCCTGATGATGTGCATAGTAACAGCCAGAGACAGCTTGGAATTATTCTGCTAGAAGCAGTCTCCCTTTTATCTTTCTTTGCTTCTTAAAAGGGACTGACCAAATCCCCCGATCTCCAAATTTAAAGAGCTAAATGGTGGTGAATTCAAGTGGGAATCCCAACTCCCCTATCTCCATCATATGAGCAAGTAAGAACATTTGACATAGATGACAACAGGTAATACACCCCAAGAGCTGAACTACCAGTCTATTTCTTCATGGGGAAAAAAACAGACAACACAATTTATTGTTCATGTTTCTAACGGCATCTGGGATTTTTATGTATTCATCACTTTGCTCTGCAGTGCAGGACATCAGCCCACCAAACTATATGACAGTCCTGCTCAGCAGAACATGTAATGTTCTTAGCATTCCTGCAGCTATCTATCACAGATCACAAAAAGAGTACTTTTTGAGACCTCTACTCTGAGAAATACGTTACAATTGTGCTGATTTTAGCTTGCATTCCCTCTGAGTGCTCCTCTCCCTCAAGCTCTATTCAGCACATCCAGCAGAAAAGAAAAAAAACCAGCTTTTAACAACAATCATCTTAACTCTGTCCCTATTTTTTAATGGATAAAAGGTTATTCCTTCCCTATAAAGGTCTGGACAGAACTGTAGGCAGAATTTTTCTCTGTCAAAAGCCTCTGTCACATCATCATTTTCAGTGGGGGTAAAATTAAAATGCTCATTTCCAGAAGACAGAGATCAGAATTCTCATCAGTAGAGAAACTTCAACTAGCCTTTCTTGCAGATCTAATGCTCTTGAGAAACAGAAAGCCTTCATGTAAGCTCAGCTGCCCAGAAATGAAAGCATCTGTTAGTAACTATTAAGAATAGTCAGAGCAGGAAACGGCTCTAGTTCTGCTCAAAATTTCTTTAGTATGACCCTTCTTTACAACTAATTTGTGCATTTACTTGCAGAATACCAGAAATTTGTATCTGTACTCCTTAGTGAAGTACTGCAACTTTGCAAGAACCAATTGGTATTAGTTTCATCTTTAGTGACGGAAGTTTCTGTGTACAATAAATCCAGCCATGAAGACTCTTGTCTATAGCAACACCACATCTTTTTTGGCAATAAATACCATGTCTCTATAGCCTACCTTCCTATATAGACAACTGAGACTAGTGACATTTATGTGGGTTTTGTTCAAATCACTAGATTCAAACAACCTGGGGACTGGTGACTGCTGCTTTTTCAAAGCACCTGCGATGATATTATCATTCCCACAGCAGGCAGGATATGAAACACACTGAAGGGACAGAGCAGTGGCACATATGACACAAGTCCTTTCACAGTCTCCTCCACTGAGATAATGAAGCTTCTTTCATATCCCCTACCTGTGCACACTGAGAAGCCTTCTCTTCCATCTCCTTCCAGGCTTTGAGCATCTTTTCTGAAGCTTAAGAGAAGAGAGTTGTGAAATTATAAAAAGATACAGAGTCAAAAATAAAGCCTGACCTGACCCTTATGTATGTCGGTTGAATTTGAACTCAGAGAGCATGACACTGAATCTCCAAGTTGGAGTCATGACCCAGAGATCACAGGGAGACAGCAAAGTTGCAACTCAATAACCTTACATCGCATACACACCTTCTGGTGGGATTTCACTGTTTCCAAACACTGGCTTAAAATGAGTTTCAGTCTTCAAACTCTCCCATTAGCTCAACAACTGCTGCTTTTGATTAAATAGACAATCCAAAATCAATTCACTGAGTTTTTCCATTTTCCGTCATCACTCTTCAGCCCAGTCATAATTTGAACTCAAGTTTAAATATTTAGTCACATATCCAAACTATGCATCAATCTTACTATTCTCTCCTGAGTGATATTTCTAAGATCCAGATATTTCTGTGACAGCAAAACTATAGCTGGTGGTTTTCTAACCTCATCTCTCATTCTGATCAATGCTGCCTCCTGATATCAGGCACAATAAGATTGCTTCCCTAGCAGCTCCTGAACTTTTTTTCTTTTAAGCTAGTTCTTACTCACTGTCCCTCAGTCTGATTCTTTATAGGATCAAAAAGACACCCAGGCAAATATTACACAACACGTACATATGCCATAAGCCATCTGGTCACTGTATCTCTCCAGGTCAAGGCGAATACTTTGATGAAAGAATTCAAGCTTTGCTTTCAGTTGCTGAGATGCTGACACCATATTATTCTTCATTTTTATCAGGTTGGCGTTATACCGAAGAAGACTGAGCCTAACAAACAAAACAGCACGTTAGTTGAAAAGCATATTGAGGCTTATGTGGCCAGTGCTGTCACATTACCTGAAGGAAAGACATGGTTAGAAAGACAATTTTTAAGATACTTGGAACAGGGAGTCTCAGTGGGGTCACAGACTGCATCTCACATCCTCAGAAGCTGTAGGTCCCTCATCAAGTAAAAGAGGAAGTTTGTCCTCATCTCATAGGTTTTTTGTGAAGCTTAGTCCAACACTATTATCAGTGTGAGCATTTACAGGGTCCTGTAGTGCACATTGCTTCTGGGGAATGCCAACATCTTCTTCACCATTTGAGATACATGATATCGCCCCACAAACCCTGCAAATGGTTCCACTCATTCTACCACTTGTGAAATGAGTATCCTGTGCTGCATTAGCAGGTTGGGGAAAGTGATTCTTCCTCTCCAGTCAGCACTGCTGGAGTCACACCTGGTCCAGTTCTGGGCTCCCCAGTACACCAGAGTCATGGACATACTGGAGAGAGGCCAATGAAGAGCCATGAAGATGACTAAGGGACTGGAGCACCTCTCCTATGAGGAAATGCTGAGAGAGACGGAACTGTTCAGCTTGAAGAAAGACAAGGCTAAGTACAATATACAAATACCTGAGGGGAGGGTGCACAGTGAATGGATGGAACCAGGCTCTTTTCAGTAGTGCTAGAAGCAATGGGCAAAAAATTGAAACAGAAAAGCTGCTCCCTAAACATCAGAAACACTTCTTTACTTAAGTGTGACCAAGCACTGCTACAGATTGCCCAGAGAGGCCGTTGATATTTAAAAGCCATCTGGACTTGGTCCTGGGCAATCAGTTCCAGGTGGCCCTGCACAAGCCAACCTTAGCCATTCTGTAAGTCTGTGACTATATTCAAGTTTTGACAGTTATCATCAATGTCAGGCACCACACAGTAAAATTCCTGATGCGGAATAAGCTCCCAGCCCAAATATGTTTTATAATGTAAAAGTACAGAACAGTAAAGGGCTGAAAAATATTGGAGATGGACATTTCCATGCAAATAGCCTGTATTTGCATAATAATGCATTTTCCAAATGAGGAGTAACAACTTACATGGCAGCTCTCTGGCCCTGGAAAAGCCTGCTATAATCTTCCTTCAGCCCAATCACATAGTGAACTGCTTCTGCCCATACTTTGCGCAGCTGAGTAATTGGCAGTTGGATTTTACTATCCTGTACTGAATGTAAGAAAAACACAGTTGTACACAAATGAAAGAACTCTAGAAAAGGAAGTCCATGCATACAGTGTTCCTAATTCCTGCTTCTGGGGCCTAAAATGAAAGATCAAGCCACCCAAGATTTGCTCAGTTTTTATGTGATGCTGCCTAAGTGTGCATAAGCTTCTCATGCTATGACTCCCCATGTATTTGACAGTCTGCTGCTGGCCAGGCCACAGGTCGTGTTTGACCTCACATGTCTGAACTCACAGCTATGGGAGTACTGATTTGAGTGCTTTGGCCTTTTTTCATTAGCAGACACAGGGTCCACCACATGAAACTACATGAAACATGGCACAAAGAAGGACCCGTGGGTGGTTATACCCAAAAACTCTTATCTAAAGCACTTGCCCAAACTAGAAAAGTGAAGTTTATTTTGCTCCACTTAATCAATTGACATCAGTCACTGTCCTGACATGTGTTTCATCGGAACATGTCTTCAAATCTTTTGTACCTTTCCTCTCACATTCCTGGCCTAGATATTTAAGGGAAAATGATGTGGGACTTGCGTGTGCCCCCCCAGAGACAGGTAATTCTCAGTACATTGGGCTATCAATAAATGTTGTAAAAATCCTTCACTCCAAGAGATCTGTCACAATGATGCCACACAATGACAGTCACCAGAATAAAACAGCCCAGAACACAGCAAAAATCCCAATCACAACAAATATGACGTCCTTCATACAAGTATATCGGGTGTATACATACCTTCATAGAGGTATATTAGGGCCTGTAGATGATGGCTGTCATTTCAGGAGACATGTATGGGAAACTATAAGCGGAGACACAGCTTTTGTGCATGGTCTAAAAGTATACTGATGATGCCAGGGCCCGGAAGCAGCACCAGAACTAACAGTAACTAACTAGGGCAGATCCCACCAGTACCCATGTTGCAATAGACAGACTCTACTCCAAACAACTTGAAAGGAAAGAGGAGCCTGGACTTTCTCAGGCACCTGGCTCTGCTTGGTGAGATCAGAGTAAAATCAGTACTATGGGGTTCACAGACACATTATCTCTAGAGCTGAAAACTGTCAGGAAGACAGAACAAGAGGTTTTTAACCTCTACCAAGTGTCTGAAGACAAGCCTTAACTCATAACCTTCACAGCAGAAGAATGATAGCAGTCTGGCAATTGGTGCAACAGGGCCAAACACACTGGGTTGGCTCTGTGACCAGGGCAAGGTGGATTTCCTCATATAGGGCCTGAATGATTAACAAGCATAGAACGAGGCACCTGTTTTTTCACTTAAACAAGACAAGAGAGATGGGTCACAACTGAAATGCAACTACAGTACAGGGCAAAAAGGTAATCTGCAACCTCAGGATGCTGATATGGGGTTCAGAACCATACATCTAGGAGAGTTGCAGAAGGTCAGCTGCTCACGAACATCCAAAACTCCCAATTGCAGGAGACAGAATTGCAAGGTGATGAAACCTGTACTGTATCTATGTACAGAGACAAGGGTTACATGCACAATATGCTAAACCCTAAGATAAGAAGATCCCTGACCTTTGATACCACCAAAGGATGTCTATGAGGGCTATCAAATTCAAGTTCTACGAACACGTCCCAGCATAATGTCACTGCAACACTATGGGTGTGAAGGGACAAGATCCTTTAGTGCAGCAGAAGGCTGTGCAAATGATATCACAGCCCTCAAGTCAGAATATCTTTCCATGATGCAGAGAGTAAACATAACCAAAACTTTCTCTTTCTAGGCTATAATATTAGGTTGCACATATTACCTCTCAAGCCTTCTTTCACATGGTGGTTCTGTTTAAGTGGGGCAATGCTTAGGTTTAGGTGCTTAGGTGGGGCCGATGCTGTTCAGTGCACAGAATTTAAGGGCAAAAACTTTAAATTTATTTATTCTTAAGTTGCTCTATAGGAGAGTTCCCCAAGGGCATGCAATAAATTCTCTGAACTGTTTCATTTGCAAAATGTGGAAGATACAGCACTGCAGATGAATTCTTGTTAGGCTGCTCTAGGTTCTCAAGTAGCCCTCTTTGAATTAGACAGAGCCCTTCAAAGGTAACCCAGAGATCTGGAAGGCAAATCTACTCTCTCATTACACTTGAAGCAGTGCTTTCAGTTCCCAGTTGTCCTCCAGCATACTTACCGATGTAGTTTACACAGTCAGACAGACTCCGAGAAGCAAAGGGTCCATCATAGACAGTTTTGCTTTTATCAAACAAATAGACCATGTAGCTATCCCAGCCTCTCTGGGTAGAAAACAGAAGAGAACATAAACAAGAGAATTCCAAAACAATGGCTCTTACTAACCCAGTGGGTCTTGGTTACATCATGAACTGTGGGCAGATACTCTTATCACTGATGTGGATAGATTCCCACAGAAACACAGGACCTTTGCTTGGCTTGCATGGCACTTTGAGTATGTAAACAGACTCTGACTATAGGAATAATTACCCATTAAAGGAAATAATGCCAGATCTTAAGAACTACTACACTTGCAGAGCAAACTGCGTGCAGTGTGGGAAGATTAAGAAAATTTATCTTCCCTAAGATTTTAAATTCCCTGAGAACGTGGAAGACATTAAATAAAAGAACCATCCTTACTACGCCATCAATAACACACTGGGAAGCAGGTTTTCGAGGGTCCAGGCAAATCCCTGTTTCCAACAGCAGTTCCTGATTTCCAGTACTTATCCCAGTTTCAAACTCAATCCGAATCTGCAGGGAATGAAGGCTTTCCTCAGGATGCAAGAGAAATGAAACAATCTTGGCAGAGGTCATATTGAGGATGTGTACTATCTGTAACAAGAGCACAACATGATTACAAGTCAATGGCTATCGAAGGCAAAGGATTCAAAGGCCTGGGAGGGAGTATGCAGCAATGAACACGTTAGACTGAGAGCATCATTTGCACTTTACCAACTAGTCTGATCAAGTTCAAGAGTAAAGCCTCACATAATAAAACTCAAAGCCTGGGCCTGTAACTTCTAACCTAATGCCTGAGAAAGTTACAATCAAACACACTAATAGTCTTCATAAGTCAAGCTGCAGCTCAGTTCCATCAAAAGACTAGTGACAAGCTAGCACAGCGGCCAGCCAGAGCCTTGTTGTCTGTGATGCTGGACAGTACTGCTCTCAGGAAAAGGGATCCCACTGCCTTTAATCTCCCATACATAAACCCAGTAATACACCAGTGCTTGTGTTCACACTGCTCACATGGTCCTCTGTAGTTTTACTATATCTAGGCAGACTGTAGGGCCCAAATTTTACATCATGATATAGAGATGATCGGGGGACTGGAACATCTTTCATATGAGGAAAGGCTGTGGGAACTGGGGCTGCTTAGTCTGGAGGAGACTGAAGGGAGATCTTATTAACATTTACAAATATGTAAATGGTGGGTTTCAGGAGGTTGGGGCATCCCTGTTTTCTATTGTATCTAGCAACAGGACAAGGGTAATGGGATGTAGCTGGAACACAAGAAGTTCCACTTATATATAAGAAAAAACTCTTTCACTGTTGAGGTGAGGCAGCCCTGGCACAGGCTGCCCAGGGAGGGTGTGGAGTCTCCTTCCTTGGAGGTCTTCAAGACCCATCTGGACATGTTCCTGTGTGATCTGATCTAGGTGAATCTGCTTGTGCAGGGGGGTTGGACTAGATGATCTCTGGAGGTCCCTTCCAACCCCATCATTCTGTGATTCTGCAGGATTATAGCTTTGCTCCCCTGAACACACTTTCTGTCCTCCAAAATGCTTTCAACAGGCCTTTAAACCAAATAACAACCCTCACTCACCTTCAGATTCAGTATGTGATCCATTATCAGGAAACATTTTGGACGACTGGTTTCAGGATCTAAACCTCCACCCCTCTGTTGTGGATCCCAGTTCAGCATCAGTTGCAACCAATTTTCCATCGGTTCTACAATTAAACTAAAACAGAAGGGCACAAAGAAAGAGAAGGCAGATATTTTACAACATTCAGTTCACTTAGGAAACCATGGTCTTACAACAGCACTAACGTTACAACTCTGGTTAGAGGCTACGTGTGCACAGCGTCTGCTGAACACATGTGAAAAACAGTGATTTTGCTGCAGTCACTCAACTCTGACAGCACAGACAGCCTGCAAAGGAGCCTGCACACACAGAGGGAAAATCTCCATCATTAACAACGGACTCCACTGACCTCAGTGAGGGCATACACTCATCTGATACATTTCTCCTTCTGATGCCTATTCACCGAATCTAAAGTTTCTTGACACATCAGTGGGTAAGGGGTAGGATTGTTTTTTAGTTCTTTCTCCTCCAAAAAACTACCTGTGATACACACAGTATAGAGTAGTTTTCAAATCCTGCCTGCAGAATAACCTTCCCTATGCTGCACATACACCTGGAAGGCTCTCCTCTACATTTACTCACTGTCATGGTTTAGCCAGGAGCAGCTTTTGCTTGGTAACAGGGGGAGCGGGTTGCAGTGAAGATCCGGTAAAGAGTTCTCGGACTGTCCCCCGGCTCTTGGGTTCAGACCCACCTCCGGCCCGGCTGGGCCAATCTGGCACCTCTGCCATCACTATTTAGGGACGGGAATTTTAAGTGTGTGAGGAGGTGGCCATGGCACAGGCTGTGCTGGAGAGCCTGTGGGCCGCAGAGCAGCCCCACACGAGAAGCAGAGAGGAGCTGCAGCCTTTGGGATGAACGCACGACAGAGCAGCCTGTGCAGGGCTGCCGTGAGTGTGAGGGACTCCATGGAGGAGCAGGGAGGTCTGGTGCAGAGCCACCTGCCCTGAGGAGACACAAACTGATGGCAGAAGCCATCAGCAACAGACTGAAACCCCCATTCGCTGCCCTGCTTTGCTGTTCAGGGCGAGAAGAGATAAAAACACTGGGATCAGGGCTCTGAGCCTGGGAAGAGGTGGTCTTAAAGGGCTGGTTGGACTCTTCATCGTTGTGCCATTCTGTGTTGTTTTGTGTTGGTTATGTTTTGGGGTTTTATGTTTTAGTTGGTGTTAAGATTAAATTATTTTCTGTTTTCTTCCCCAAGCCGAGCAGCCTGGTCTGTTTTGTCCTGCACCTTAAGTGGCAATTAAGCTCTCCCTGCCCTTTAGCAATCCTCAGGTCTTTGGTACTTGAGTCTAATTGTGGTCTTTTGTTCCCTGATGGGCCTAAACCAGGACACTCACACAAAAATCATGTAAGCTTATTGACAAGAAAGTCTTTAAAGACAGAGTTTAAAGCACTAGCACAAAGCCACTTATTTAATTCTCAGTTTCAGTATTTTTGCTAGAAAGGTGCCAGTGCACTGCACTGCTGGGCACATCTAAAGACACAAGTGCTAAATAAGTGACAAATAATCAAAGTCTGACTTCTGACTCGGTACAGACCAATTAATTCAGGTTGAAGGCCCCTCCAAAGGTCTTTGGTCTGAGTCCAGCCCACTGCAGGGCCAATGCTGCAGCTACAGCAGGCTGCGCAGGACTGTGTTCCAGTGAATGTGGGAGTGAGGTCCTGTCCCAGGGATGCATTACCAGCATGGGAAAACCTTTATCCCGTGCTCAAACTTTGATCCTCTTGTTGAAACTTGTGCTGTTGCCTTTGGTTCTTTCACTCTGCCCCCCTGAGAAGAGCCTAGATCCATTGTCTCAGTAAGAGCCCAATAGATAGCAGAAAACAAAATTAGTGCCTTCTCTTTGCAAGACTGAAGACCACCAGCTTCACGGGCCTCTCCTCAAATGCTCTGTTCAACAGGTTCTGGCCATTTTTGTGGCCTCTGCTGGATTTACATCAGTTTTATCAACTCAAGTATGAGAAGCTTCTGCTTTCACAGACCAGCTAACTCAAGTACTTGGTTTAGAAGATTCAATACTGTCTAGTTACTAGGTAGATGTTACTCACTGGCCTTGTGATAACAAGTGGAAAGCAGTCACACTCAAACTGCCATCTTCCCACAAACTCCAGGAATAACTGCCACTGGCGAGCCCAAAGTACCAAAAAAAAAAGCCATGTGGCTATGGGCTATTGCTTAACAGCAAATGGTAGCTTGCCAGGAGCTTGAAACACTTCTTAGGAGAAAGAAGGAGGACCCCTCAATGTTTGATATAAAGGACAAGGAGCACTCAGATTAAAAGACAAGCCAAAAATTACCACGTGTAGCCAACAAGGACACACTTACCTGCAGAGGCTGTGAGGCTGCGGCAAATGGGTACTAAAGCGAACCTCCCCATTCATCTCTTCCGAAGCAAAGATGTGCTTTGGATCTTTCTTCTTGATCTTGTCATGCCTAGAAAAAAGAATCATTTGTGGATATACTGACAGTGATAATTTTGCAAAGGGCCAGTTGAATATGGCAGGGGCAAAAAGTTCCAGTCTAGTGGCTTTAAAAAGCAAAGATGACATTTCCAAACAACCCACCCAGAACATCCCCAACGTGAAGAGGGAAGCCCCTGTAATTAACCCTGTCCCTGGAAACATATCTGCACCTGCTTGTGAGGAAATCTGGCCAGCATCAAACAAGAGGATCAACAGGTACAATTCACTTGCCACAGAGCAAGTCTGCACAACAAAATCAGCCTCCACACAATGAAGAGACAGGTAAGATTTGCAAGAGTCACCTGACAAAACCATTCATAGAATCATAGAATGGTAGGGGTTGGAAGGGACCTTTAGAGATCATCTAGTTCAACCCCGCTACAGAAGCAGGTTCACCTAGATCAGGTTGCATAGGAACATGTCCAGATGAGTTTTGAAGACCTCCACGGAAGGAGACTCCACAACCCCTTATTACCATTACCCTGATCTAAATGAAGCATCTAGCAAACATCTAGCTTCTAGCAACACAGCATGCTACTGGATTCAGCACCAGGGAAGCATCATCAGCAACTCCGCTTCAGCTTCCTCATCCTGGCTCACTTCAGCACTGATGTGAGCCTTCCCTAGAGCTCAGTGGCTTGTGGAGCAGCTGGGTTTCCAGGGCGAGATGGCAGCTTCTTGCTCCTGGAGGCTTCCAGGCTGCTCTGTCTCAGTCACCTCCAGTTAGACCTGAAGCTACATGCTTGTGGCCTACACTCTTCCTTCTTTTACTGACAAGGAAGAGGTGTTCCTAATCTCAGTCAACCGTTATGTTTTCTGCTCCTTACACTAGGAAATCACAAGCAACAGTGAACTATTAAAATAACAAAATCACAAGAGTTAACAGTTAAAAGCAAAACTACTGTAAAATAGTGGATTTTAACACATAATAATTTCAGCTAATGCTTGCATAAAACCTCCAATTTACCTTTTCTCCTGTTACTATTTCAATGCTAACAGAAAAGCAAGTTTCCTATTTTTTCTGTTGCAGTCACCCTTTTAAATATGAAGCTTTACCACACATTCCTGGTATTGAAAGCTAAGAACTGGAAATATAAAAATATCTATTTCTGCCCCTCCTTTTAGCCCTCAAAAAGCAAGCAGAAATCATCACATGCAGGTTAAAGTCTTTCAGTCATTACTCTTGTAAAGTTACTTATAAAGACACAGCTATGTGTTTACTACACAAAACATGCTCCGTTTTGCTGTGGGTTATTTCCTGCTAAAAATAAGTCACCTCACTGCACAGGTGAACAAACAACTGTGCCACTTGTATTTTTCTGACATTGATACACAGACTGGTTTATAATGGTACTTTTTGATTCAAATTTCACTTGTGAAGGAACTATTATGATCAAAGGCTACCACATAATGTAATATGGACATACTACAGTATGTATAAATAGGCAGTTGAACTGACATTGATACTACTAAAACATCAATAGCTTTTGCAAAGCTTAACAGACCACCAGTCTCAGCACCTGACTGACAATGAATGTACTACTTTGGTTCACACTGTCACCTCTCCACAGGCACTAGCTGTCATTTCTATCCCTAACATAACCTTGTGTGGAATAAGCATCTTACCAGGTAAATGGCTGCAGGTTGTGCAAGAAAGGTCTAAATCCTGCAATGCATTCAAACACCATTGTTCCAAAGCTCCAGTAATCAACAGTAACTGAGTAGGATTTATTTTCAAAGAGTTCTGGAGCCTAAAAAAAGATCACAAAAAGACACTTTGAAAGTGGCATTTCAGGTAATCCATTTTGTTGAATTTCTGCAGAGACAAAGCTGCTTTGAGGTGCAGCCTCCAGCTCCAGAGCAGCATAGAGACCCTGCTGCAGCCCTGCTTAGGGTGCTCAGTGCGACAGGGCCTGGAGCACTCAATTCATGAGGAGATCGGAGTGAGCTGGGCCTGTTAGGGTAGGCAGTGGGGAGGCTGGAGGGGGTGAGAGGTGGGCACAGTCCCTGACCGTGGCACAGAAAGGGATGGAGGGACGAACCAAACTCATCTTGAAGTAACAGGTGACAGAATGAGGCAACAGCCCCAGGTTGTCATCTTGCAGGTTCAACTTGGACAGGAGGAAACTTCTTCCCCTGGATAGGGAAAATCCTTGGACAGGTTCCCCAGGAAAGTGCAGAATCTCTATTTTTGGAGGTTTTGGGGCTTGGCTGGGCCAAGCCATGGCTACCCTGACCTAGTATTGGTGACAATCCTGCTATGAGCAGGAGGCTGGACAAGGCAACACTGTAGATTCCTTCTAACACACACTTCTGAAATTCTATAATAGCATATCCCATGAAAAAAAACCTGCCTTACCAAATATTGCAATGTTCCAACAAATGAAGTGCATAAACTTCCTTGATCCAGATCTTTTGCATATCCCAGGTCTATTATTTTGTGAACAATCTGTAAACAGTTGAAATAGCCCATCAGAAGAGCAAATCCAGAGAAAAAAAACCCAAAACACTGAAAACCTCCAAATCTGTGCAGTGACATCCACAGCATACACTCAAGAAGAAGAAGGCCAGAACAGAAATTCTGGAGAAAATCCATGATGAAACTTCAACACGTGACACGCTGTTAAGGCTTGCTGTTTCACCATGACAGCTGGTGTTGCCCACTTCAACTTGGACTTGACTTTGATGCAGCTTGCCAGCTACAGCTTGGCCAAACAGAGTATCTAGCTTTCTATCTGGGAATTGAAAGCTATTGTTTTAAAGAATAACAACAGAGAAGGCAATTTTCACTACGAAATCCATTAGCCTCTCTGTCCTAGCCTGATTTTACATGCAGCTCTCAAAGCCACAAACAGCGATACGCTGGAACTTCGTATCATTCATACTCTGTTGCAGGCAGGGTTCTTGAATGGAAGCAAGAATTGTTTGTTTTTCCTGACAAGGATTTAGGAATAAGCAAAACAGGATTTGTAGCTCAAGATGTAAACTTTTAGTAAATCCTCAGTTGAGTTTTCAGTTCAGTTCAATACCGCAAACTACTCGTTCTCTTTTAGTTCTTTCAGGCAAGAGAGAGCTGCTGACAAATTCCAGAAATGTGACCACTGAGAGAGGCCACTCGACTTACCTTCCCACCTTCATCTTGAAGAACAATATTTTCAGGCTTTAAATCTCTGTGTATGATTCTGTTTTCATGCAAATACTGGATACCCGACCCTGCAAGACATGTCCTTGATTTAATAGCAAATAAACTCACATTGACTTAAGATACATTCGATAAAAATCTAATATACCTGACTTTGGGATTGAAATCAATCAATCTAAATTTTAAAGCACCGTGAAGAACTATTAAGGTTTGTCAGAGTTATGCTGGCACTAAACTAGCTCTGTTCATCTGCTCTGCAGAAACGGAAGCTGCTACGGAGTTCAGACCTTGAGGTGTAGCTGTAGGTCACATCTCCTGCCTGTAAGGCAAGAGAGAAGGCAGCTGAGTCCTTAAACTATGGAGTTACAAAATTAACCACAGAAAGCAGAAAAGCAAAACAGCTCTCCAAAGCATGCAGGCAGCCCAAAACAGCACTGCATGTTCTTTTGGCCTAAGATCTTAGTAAATTAAGATAACAAAAAGACCTATTTCGCCTTGTGGCAACAGTCTTCAGTTGCCTTGAAGAGACTGTAGAGCCACTAACAAAAAAGAAACAAGAGAAATCCTGCCTGCAGAAAAGGGAAAATTCACTACTGCTTCAGCCAAAGAACATCACTGGCTGTAAGTCTGTATCTTAAAAGGTCTTTTCTAACCTCAACAACTAAATAACTTCTATCGGCACTGATCATCCCCCTGTACTCAGCATTAAACACACTAAATTCTGTTTTCTTCCCTTAAGTAGCCTTGTTTGTTTTGTCCAGGAGCGTAAGCAGTAGTTAAGCCCTCCCTGTCCTTGTAAGTTCCAAAGTCTGTGGTATTTAAGTCTGATTGTGGTCTTTTGTCACTAGATGGGCCTAAACCATGACAAGGGGACTGAGTACTCTCAGCAAGTTTGCTGATACGCCGAACTGGGAGGACTGGCTGATTCACCAGAAGGCTGTGCTGCTATTCAGTGAGATCTTGACTGGCTTGAGAGTTCAACAATGGCAAGTGCAGCATCTTGCACCTCAGGAGGAACAACCCCATGCACCAGTATAGGCTGGGGGTGGCCTGCTGGAGAGCAGCTCCGCAGAGAGACACCTGGGAGTGCTGGATGACAAAAAACCTGCCTGGACACATCCCTGTGAGATTATCTATTTAGCGGAGGGCTTAGACTAGATGATCTCTAGAGGTCTCTTCCAACCCCTACCATTCTTTGTGACTTTGTGTTTGATTCTGTGAAAATGAGAGAGACGAGAATGACGTTGTTTATTTCGGACATTATAAAACCAGGAAAGCACAAATCCCCTGATTTCCTGGTGCTTTCAAGACATCCTAAGGAGAGCTTTCAGCCAGACACAGCATTCCTTCCTAGCATTTGTTGTTGGGAACAATCGCCAGATTTTTCCAGTTGTGCTCTGGTGAGACTGAAAAGGAGAGAGCTCAGCCAAAAGTGATCTTGGTTGTGTTTGATAGTTGTGGAACCACAAAAACGCAGATATCTTAATTTCTTTGCCCTTTCAAGAGGCCCTCAGGAGTTTTCAGACAGTTAAGGCCCTTCCTTCCTAGCATCTTCAATTTATTAGCAATCACCAGACGTTTCCAGTTGGTCTTAGCTAAGACTTAAAAACTGAGGGTTCAGCTGAGAGTGATTCTTATGCGTGGGACAGTTATGGAACCAGGAAAGCACAGATCCTCAGATTCCCTGGCCATTTCAAAATGTTCAAAGGAGCGCCAGCCAAAGATTTCCTCTCTATGACCTTCTCAGGTGGGGAGGAGGTAAAGAGACTGGGATCAAGTGCCTGAGAGCAGAAAGAGGGGAGGGGTGGGGGGAAGGTCATCTGAAAGGGCCTGTCATACCCTTCATCATCGTGCCACTCCATGTTGTTTTCTGTTTGCTATGTTTTTGATTGATGGTGGATTAATTTGTCATTTCTTCCCCAGGCTGAGTAGTCCTGTCTGTTTTGCCAAGGACCATAAGCAGCGAGTGAGCTCTCTATGTCCTTAGGGATGATTCTATGATTTTCCAAAAGCCCTCAGTTACCTTTCTCGTTCTTGGAGGCAGAGGAGTGAACAACTGACTGCTCATGGTTCTTTGTTCCTGGATGACCCTAAATCAGGACAGCTACTTCCAACTAACCACTACACACCTTTTCCAATTCCATTCCACAAACACACCATTAGTGCCAGATTCTCATCTCTGACATCAGCAGGGATACCGAAATCTTTCTCTGAATAGAAATCCAGTTTGTTTTAACACTTTCTTATTGGTCTCCTTGTCAGAGTCAGCTGAAAATGTAAAATGCTATTACACATAACCAAAACAATTAAACCCAAACAAACCACATAATACCACATTACACTACATACCAATGTCGCTCAGCAGAGAAAGTATTTGACTTTCCTTAAGTCCGCAGCAGTTTTCTGGTTTGTTTAGCAACTACAGTAAAGAAAAGATGTTC
Source organism: Urocolius indicus (assembly GCA_013401255.1). NCBI lineage: Eukaryota > Metazoa > Chordata > Aves > Coliiformes > Coliidae > Urocolius > Urocolius indicus. Next base: position 525,905 of record WBNH01003129.1, on the reverse strand, counting down.
AGACTCACAGTTAACAGTCAAGAACAACTCCCATCCCCTGCTAATAAAACACAGAACACGGTCCAGTTCAAACATAACGCCAGTTGAATGAGTTAGTTGGCTTTGTGAAATAAAAGCATGTGGGGAAAAAGAAAACAACTCAGCCAAAATGAAAATTCATTGCACAGAGATGGAGTTGACAAGAAGATTTGAACTGCTACAATAATCCAACAAAAGCATGAAAGTCATCAGAAAGCAAGCAGGCAAGGTGGGGCCATAAGGCTGCAGGCAGTGGGGATCCGAAGGCTCCTAGAATCTGCTCGTTCCTCATCTCCTGAAGTCTGTCTCTGTAGGTTTTGGGATCGCCCCAAATACCTGAAACGTGGCTGCCACTTGGAAGAAAAGCCTCCAGTAAGGAAAATAAATGGCAAAAAGCAAAAGGAATGGATATGCATCTAAGCCCTTGGAATTCAAACATGAGTCACTGATAAAAGGATGAGAATAGAAACCAAGCGGTTAACTTCTAAATTCAGTGTAGGCCGAAGAAGAGAAGATCACGACAGTAATTTATAGCTCCCAAACAGCTGAGCTGGCCCAAAGCAATTGCTGCTTTAATCTGAACAAGCTGGCCATGGACTCTAACATTAGAGCCTGTTTTTCTCAGTATGCCATACCCAAGTAATACTCCACACTATGTAAAAGCCATCCAGGTATTAGCCACCTCTGAAAAAGGCTGCCAAAGACTGTGCTGCCACCTCTGCAGTGCCATGTGGTCAGTCCCCACTACCTGAGCCCTGAGAGGTCTGAGGCCCAGTACCAGTCATCCACCTCACAGTCAGGCACCTTAAAATTATCAGCAAAGGACACGTTCTCCAATAATGGTGCCATTGCCACAGGCTGCCCCTCTCCACACAAGTCACCTTCTTCATCTCAGAGTGCTTGATCGCTGGCTAGGTCTGCCTTGGGACCACTGCTTCCTTTCTGACTGCCCTCCTCCAAAGACAAGCTGCTGCTGAACATTTCAGCGCACTGGCTTCCAGGCTGCCCAACCTAGTTTTCTTGAGCTAAAAAGATCACTGGAGTGTCTACTGCATAGACCATGACCTGAACTCTCAACCTTGCCCCTACTTCAAAGCACTTCTTTATCTCTCTTTAACTTTGCCCTGAATTTTTCTCCTCTAGAAGCACAGTAGGAAAACCCTGCTAGTGATGGCAATAAGTAACCTCAGCAATTTCCCCTGAGCTTATCAGCATGTGATCTGATTTTTACTACACCAAAGGCTTTTATAGGTGACTGCAGTACACCTTGGAACTGCAGCCATCCCCTCCCATGATGTATCCTCATGGTTTTGCCACACTTCAGGCACAACCAGCAGTCCAACCTTTCATCAAGGAGAAGCCAAACTTCAAGATCTCACTCCTTAAGTTCTGGGTAGATGAGCTGAACAACAGAGGAGGGGAAGGGCCAAGTCAGAAGTCAAGCTCAGAGCCCAGAATACTGTCCTGAAAGAGGACAAGAATAAAAATAAGTGTGGCCCACAGACAGAAGCAGATGCTTTTCCAGGTTTTATGGAAGACTGATGATATACTATGAGACATTAATACAGATGTAAAACACAAATGATGCCAAGCAAATGTAAGAGAAAGATTTAAAGAACAGGATCAGACAAAAAAGAAGGTTTTTTTTTTTAAGGAAAAAAGCATTACATGTGATCAAATGAAATGAAGCATGTTACTTGAATTGCCCCAGCATCTATGTAACACCTAAGGATTCACTACAAACTAAATGACCAAATACTGCATTGAAAGTAGCACTAATGTAACTTTACATTTCTTTGACAGGGTTTCCAATTTGCCTTCAAGTAGTCTCAAAACTTTTACTGAAAAAAAAACACAATACCCAAGCCTCACTGAGTACATGGTCAGCAACATGTGTTTGCAACACCCAGTGCTGTTGTTTTCATACATACCCACTTCCTTTCACTGCCACCATTGTCTCTTAAAATGGCTTCTACTGTTTTAAACAACTCAAAACATGCAATGAGGCTCACTGCGTTACTGATACACTAGCTGCTATCACAGACATACAATTATTGCAGGTAACAGCTGCTCATGTTCCTCCCATGCCATTTGACACCAGTAACAAAAGAACAAGAGAAAAATGAGCTTCCAGATCATGTAGACAATGTCATTTTTAAGCAAACCTTAATCAAAAGGGATTTGCTTCTTCCCCCCTATAAAAATGGCTGCTTCCTGAAACCATCTGCAATAGAAAGAGAGCATCAGCTCTACCGGGCCATACAGCCACTGCCTGGGGAACTACTAAAAAGTGTTACTGCGTTGCAGAAGGGCAGTTTTCAGTTCAGCAGGGAACAGAAAAGTCTCTGGAGCCTTGGAGGCCCCAGTACGGTACTAAAAGACACCTCCCATATGCTGAGAGCAATACAACACTGGGTACATGTGAATCAAAACCAGATTGGACTCCAAACAGATACGGACACATTGCAGCAAAGCCAAACATACTGGGTGTGAGTATTAGAGCTAAAGCAGTTCCACAAAGGGACATGCTGCTTCAGGATAAAAGAGTATCTGCCCTCTGGTTGGTCTCGGTCCTCTCACATCAAGAACACAAGCCTCATTTCCCACATGTGGCTTTTTCTCCACTTTACACCTACTTCCCCACACACATATCTGAAAAGTGCCACGAGAACACACATGGTTTCACAGGCAACCAGTGTTACAGCAACAGCATTAATATAATTTCTTTTGCTCCACATTGCAAGGCAAAGCAGATGTTACCTTCCGGAGGTCACCCCCTGAACAATATTCCATTGCCAGAAGAGGAACATCGTTAACCAGAAAGTTCATCTCCTCAGGAACTTCACAGGCTCTGACTACATTGGGATGGTTCAACCTAAACACATGAAAGCTGGATGAAAACTCTTTGACTCCTCTTTTGGAAGAATGAGACCACAGCTTATCAATCAACGGTATTTTATGTTTCAGGTACAGTTTATGTTCCCCAAATCTACTCCTGCTGAGAAGTACACCCTTCAACAGGTACCTACCAGTATCCAAATGCATGAAATCAATACCTTGGGAATACACAAACCAGTAACGAGCAAAAATGACGTCTCAAAGTACAGGACTTTTATGACAAGGCTCTGGGCTCAACTTCTGGACTTCTGCCAAGTCATTACGTATGTGTCCGTTTCTGCAGGAGGGGACAATTTCCCCCTGCATCAAGGGTTTCACAGGAATTTCTAATGTTTGTGTAGCTGTACTACGGAGGCAGAACCAGGTAGGTGAAATCCACATACGCAGGGAACACTTCATTTCTGCAAGCAAATCCCAATAGCTGCTTCCTGTGTCTAACGTGTTACTCTTGGGAATAAACGACATATCCAGAAGGATGTGAAGACAATTTACTCCTGTGTACACTCTCCAAAGCCTCTGGAAGGCACATGAGCAGCTGTAGCTGTACAGCTCAGCACTTGTATTCAGAAAACTAATGCACTGTAAAGGCTAACAAAAACAGTGATGAGCAAGCCTTGACTTACAAACTCAAGCTGCTGCCAAATGGTTTCCTCCAATGTTAGCACACACAGTGTGCAAGTGAGGGCAGCGTACATCATTAGAGCTCTATGCAGCAGGGGTACTACAGGCCTTGACAAGGATGCTCATCCCTGCTGCCCACCATAGGATGGAGCACTTCATGCTTTGGGATCTTGCTCAAGAGGAATTCTCAGGACAAGGGAACAACTGTATGTCACCTAGAGCTATAACTTATCTATGAGGACAAACCTAGCTAGCTTTGCTACACAGATACCTCAGTGTAACATGCTGGAGAGAGGGATGGCGGGCAGCATAAAGTACGTAGTTTCTCACAAGAAAGCATAAGGAGACATTATTCTGCATATGTGGGAGTGTGACGGAAAAAAAAGCAATTCCTACATCCCTGATTGCTAGATCAAAGATGAACACACCGCACAGTATAGGCACATGTAAGTGTTCTCGTGTCATCACATTAAAACTCAATGCATTGCATGGTGTGAGTTTGGAGGAATTCAGGATGGACTAATAGCCCAGGCAGCATGTTGCTAGGTCCCAGGCCAAGGCATGGGCTAGTATACCAGAGCAGAAGCGCCTGGACATTTGGGATAACAGATGCTAGTGCACAGATGCTAAGCAAGATGCAGACCCTCATCCTCTCTGGTTCACAAGCTGAGGCTGGCTGGCTGTCCCCACGGCTGCTTCAGGGGCTGATGCTGGTTGTCCCTACACTGTAGTCCCTCACCCCACGTAATTTATAGGCTGAGGCTGCCTGACCGCATGCCCCAGCCCCTCATCCCAGCTGGCTCAGGGGCTGAACCTGGCTGTCCCCGCACTTCAGCCCCTCACCCGGGCTGCTTCGGGGGCCGAGGCTGGCTGTGCTCACACTGTGTGTGTTTCCTTGCTCCAGCTAGTTCAAAGACCGAAGCTGGCAGTCCCCAGCTCCTCATCCCAGCTGGTTCAGCGGCTGGCGCTGGCTGTCCCCACACTGCCTGCTTCAGGGCCGCCGCCGCCCCGTCCACACTCACTTCTTCATGATGTCGATCTCATGGCACCAGCGGTCCTTGTTCTTGACGCTGAGCTCCAGCCGGCAGGACTTGATGGCAACGCGGGCGCCCGAGTCCTGCAGGACACAACGCCGTGAGCCGCCCCGGCCGGGCCCGGCCCGCCCCGCCGCCCGGCCCCGCGCCGCCCCGCTCCGCTCCGNCAGGCCCGGAGGGCGAAGTCGAAGGGCTGGAAGTCGCGGCGGAAGGCGCGGGCCTGCGCCGCCTCCTCCGCGCGCTCGGCCGCGCAGCGCCGCCAGTCCGCCCGCTGCGGCAGCGCCAGCAGCGCCTCGCTCGCCAGCACCTCCCTGCAAGCACAAGCGGCGTCACCGCCGGCGCCACGCACCAAGCGTGCGCGGCGGCACGAGGTGGGGGGCACCGACCTGCCGAACTGCAGCGGGAAGCGGCCGCGGATGCGGTGGAAGAGCTTCTCCCCCGTGTCCAGCTCCACGTAGAAGTAAGGCGTCCCCGGCTGCGCCACCTGCGGGGGGGAGGGGAGAGGAGGGGAGGAAAGGCCGCTGCGGCTCCGACCAGCTGTGCCCAGCCGCCAGCCGGACGGCGTCTGGACGAGAGCTGGTGTATTCCTGCCACGGAGAGACGAAACGGGACAAAGCAAACCACACACCGCCACACCTCCCCCGCCCCCGAAGCGCATCGGCAGTTAACGCTGAACCTAAACTTCCAAGGGACAATCGCTTTCTGCTGGGATCATCAGCGGATTGAGGCATACGTGGCACCACTCAAAGTTTTTTGTGGTTCACTTCTGTAGTTACCACTACAGTCTTTAGAGGAGAGAATGGCACGGTTCTGATCCTTCTTAACCCGAGCTAAGCTGTCCCATACCAGTACAGTACATTTTTAGGGAAGAAAAGCTTGTGAGAAGACTAGATTCAAGTGTCTTGGCTGAGAAATCAGCCTCTGCGCTTGCCAACTTGGGGATCAACAACTGCAACGGCTTAGAATGAGACCATGCACACCTGCTATTGCTGGCTCCTGCTGCAGATAACATCTGTCTGTGACTATTGAGCATAAAGGAAGAAAACCCTATGTCACTACTGACTCATTTTTCTGAGGTAACAGGAACGTTTGTCCCAAATTCTCATCCAAAGGAATCTAAAGCTACCTGATGTGCAGTGGCACTGGAAGGAGGGTTAGTGTTTGGTATTGGAAGGAGCGAATTCAGCAAGTCCTATACATGGCTGCGATAATTTTCAGATAAGCGTCTGTTCAGATAACATCTGTTTTTCGAAGGCACCTTGCTCCAAGCAGAACACATCTCCATATCAAATCTACAACAGTCTGCCTCCAACAACTTAAGCACACAAAGTGACCGCAGAGGAAAAGCGCAGATGATACAGGACAGAGAGAAAGTAACAGGTAAAATCTTGTTTCGTACTTGTGTGATATCGGAGTGCTCTGGGATTTCTAGTAATTCAATCTGTTGTTCTTGTGCCTGTGCAATAAAAGACTCTTTAATGTCTTCAGAAGTACAGTGGTCCAATGGCACGGGAATCACCTGAAGGAGGAGGACAACATTTCTGTCAAAAGAGGAAAAGACAAGACAAACCACTTGCAGAAAGCAGTCAGTGCATCACTGGAGCTGGTATGCTCCTCAGTACTGCTCAGAATCATCATACAAGACAGGTGAGCACCTATCTGTACAGGCTTAAACTTACGAGATATTTTTGTGTAGGAGCTCAACAGAAAGCTGAAAACTAAAAGCTTGAAGTTCTCAGCACAGCCTTCTCCTTTCTGATCTCTGTGGTAGTTTAAGGCCACTCTGTTACAGTTACAGATCAGCCAAATACAGAAACCACCACAATAAACCCATAAACAATTGACACACAAGGACAAAAGAAAAATCATATCAGTTACAAATGTGAGCACCACAGTCTGTGAGCCAGCGTGAGCTGACTGGAGTCACAGTGTGGTCTTGTAACTTTGCTTAAAACTTGTGGGCTTTTTAATCAACTCTGTGCAGGAAAAAGTTTTCCTCACCCACTCAACACAACCAATATTGTGCTGCTGCAACAGGAAGAATTAAAGGACTGTGGCAGAACCAGCAGGCTGGTTTTATTTGTGCTCTGCCTCTATCTGTGGGCAGGACAGCTGGGAAGGCACAGAATAAAGAGGGAAGTTTGAGGGTGAGCTTTCTCTCTTAATTGATTTATGACAATGCAAGTATGTTTCCCCAGGGTGACACTAAAACCATACCTGTAACTGCAGATGCTGACTCCTGTAGTTTCTTTCAAATAGGACGTATCTCTTTCCTTTGCTTCTGAAAAATTCCTTTAGAGCAGACTTGTACTTGTTCACTTCTTCCACCACCTCTGAAGACAAGTCAACCACTGACTGATAGTGCCCAATAGGCAAAATCAAGACGTGATCAGGTAATAAGCCACCTTTGGCCAGGGCAAGATAGCACTAGGGTGAAACAATACCCATCAGTTACTGACTGCAAGCAGCACTTCTCTACCATGTAGTGGAAATTCACACTCCGACTGCATTCCCCCGTTCTAGCAATTCTGTCTCAGGAACAGGACAAGTCTTTTCTATGTCACTTATTAAGGATTGTTTATTAGCAGTACATTAATTACTAGAGGAATGAGAAAGAGAGAGGGACTACTAAAGGATAATAAATCAATCAATCAATCAATCAATCAATCTTTTGAGTGCCAGAGTGCCTTATCTGCAGGAAAGCAGCTGTGTCGGTTTCACCACTGTGGCTAGAGTTTCTTACCGTGACAAGAAAATCCCCCCTGTAGCTGCAGTTTGAACTGGATTACGCTATACAGGAGCAATAAGCAAAGTGAATATACCAGTGATTGAAATAATCTCCAAGATGTACTCTGACACGTGGACTTCAAAGCTGTGTTATTTTCTGTTTGATCTAACTATAACAAAACTGGAACCAATCATTCCAGGAGGACCTTGTGTAACTCCAGACAGCGCATCCTGCTGCCAAAGCAAGTCCCACTTTACACCAAGTTCTTGCTGGAAAAGTTCTGCCAGGTAAGCAAACCACAAGGGCTGGCACAGCAAGGAGTGTTTTGGCACAATAATCCAGCTTTGCTGCTGTAGAAAAACTGGGTCATGCTTAACTTTTCAAAGACTTTATATACTTAGGTCTTTTGTAGGGGAGATGTGAAGAAATTGAAAACAAAACCAAGAGTCAGCTTCAAATAAAGTTTGATTTTTTTAAGACTGAAAATTGGACACTGCTATTTTATCTTGCTGTCAATTAGCACAGTTCTGCCATCACGTAGCAAAGACCGTGCTAGGGGTACTTACATGTGTGCCAATACTGACAACCAGGTGTTTCTCAACTTCTGGGCTGGCAAGGCAGAACCAGCAGGGCCCCGTGGGCTGTGCTTTATTGGGAGAGAAAAGAGAAACAAGTGTTAGCACAAGGCTTATTTAGCAGAACAAGGAACAGAGCAAGATCTGGTAGAACTTTTATTTTTCCAGGCTCCCTTCCCAGCTGATCAAGTGTTAAAGATGTCAGAAGGACACAGCTCCTGGCAGCAGATCTGGTCAGAGAACTGTTGCATCTGGAAAATCCCAGCGTAAGAGGAGGTGGCATTAGTCACACCCTTGCCAATTGCCATTCTCACGAGTACTCTAATTTAATGGAAGAACACCAATTCCAGGAATTTAGTAGTTTCAGCTCACTAATAAGGAAGCAGCAGGAAATTTAAACAAATCAAAAAGAGGTAAAATTACTGTACAAGTACAGACAAGGATAGACACCAAACCCACTTGTCAGTTCTGGCCATTTCTCACACTCAAAACACCTGGATTCATACCCAAACTGCGATACTTGAGCTGATGTTTAAGATAAGTTGATGGCATTGGTAAGCCAGGCCTCTCCTTAGGGTCAGACGCTGTGTTTGCATCCTCTGCAAGTTGTGTACAGACAAGCACCTTTGCAAACGCAGTAAACACGTCGGGGTTCCGCCCCAAATGTCAGGAAACCCTACGTGCAATGCTGGCATTTATTTCTGATCTAAATCACATAACAAGGCTCTCTTCTCATGACATCAAACTGCAGAAGACTTCAGAAGTTCTATGAATATGCACAACGGCACACTATGTCCTACAGAAGTTATGGGGGAAAAGCAAGAGCACCCCCCATTCTTTCATCAGAAATGACTGCCGTTACAGCCAAGTGTGCCTCTGCAGGCACATAAGCAGCAATGACACTGTGCTTGCTGTAACATAAAGCAATTTACCCCATAGAACTATGATGTGCAATGACTACACAAAGGCTTTGGAAATCTAATAAATAAAACCTCAACTTAGTCTTGAATAACCAAGGCAAGCAGACTACCAGAGGTGTTTTTCTGAGGCTGTTTCTTAATCACTGGCAGCAGAGATAGCTTTCACAGGAACAAAAAGAGAGGCCAACACATATATTTGCCTCTTAAGCCCAAATTTCTTTACAACCAAGCCAAACATTTCTAAAGATATGTGCTTGCAATAACACTGTCACTGAGAGGTCACAATCCTTAAAGATGTAATTTCAAGTTCTTCAAGTCAGACACACTCTAAGAAGACTTACAGCACAGAAACACAGAAGTATCAGAAGGGCCTCCTCCCTTCCCAGTTCATTAGTACTTTATGAACTCACAGCACTAAGCAACTTGAAGAACTCATCATCACCATGATCCAGTGTTTTGCATTCCCTCTGAATAAGAAACTGGTTGTTGTGTTCAGAGGCCAGTCTGGTTCAGACAGTAAACAGCATCAGTCCAACTGCAACTACTACAGACCCAGATAGCTTTTGAACTATCCTTTTGACTTTTCCTTCACCTATTGGTTGTCAAATTTGTAGGAAACAAGGGACCCTTTATTTCTCTGTAGTCCCATTGTAGCTGACATATATAGCTCAGCAGCTTGAGAAAAAAAATGAAGAGTGAATTAGTCAAATGCCTTAAGGGAAGAGCTCAGGAAAGGAAGCATCTGCATACTTACGGGGTTTCTTGGCTTGCTTAGCTTGGGAGTTTCCTCTCTCTTTCCCATCTGAGGGACGTTTCCTTCCCTCACGCTTGTTCAAATCAAAGAAAAACTGACAAGATGTTTCTTCCTGTTTAGAAAATGAAAACCAAAGCCCATTATAACTGTGTCACAGAGTCACAGTATGCAAAAGAATTTGCTTTTTCCCCAGAGAGGTGTGTAGCCACCTTCGAAAAGCAGCAAGAGTGACAGTATCAACATTCTGAATAGAATGAAGTGAGCTCTCCCAATAATGTTGCAGACTTTGCTGGCCTGGATATGTAGCATTAGCAAGGCGAAAGATTCTGGGAGAGCTACACCAAATTGCTATATTCTCCTATTTAGCCTTATGCTCAACATTCAGTGTTGCTTGATTTTATGGACTATTCAAATCTCTTTTCACTTAACAGCCAGTGCCAAAGGTGTTAACCTCTCAACACACTCGCACAGAGGCTGAAACCACTTGACTAAGTCATCATGTCATCTAGTGGCATCACAGTTGGCTTAAGAAGGGGCAAACTGTAACAAACTCCCAGCTATACAATTTGGTTGATGCAAATAGTTTACACAGAACCTTGGAAGCGGCCAAAGAACAGCAACAGCCCAAGGCTAGGCCCAAACACTGTGCTAAGCTCCCTGACCATGGAGAAGAAGAGCAGGGTGCACAGACGGGTGAGAAGGCAGCGGTACCTCTGCACACGGGGCTGTCCCTGCCTGCTGCGCCTCCTTCCGCCATTTCCGGTAGGGGTTTTCTGTAACATCCTGGGGCTGTTTCACCAGCTCTGCAGGGTCCATCGAGCTCATTGGCACAATGCTGAAGGCGTAGAGATACTGTAACAAAAACAGATCTCTCAAAAGCAAGAAGTTCTTGCCATTACCAACTCTGAAGAGGTCAGCTGTGAACTAAGCCACCCTGAAACACTAACACACTGAGCACTGCAAGAACCCAGCACATCAGTGCTTCAGCTAAGGCAGGACATGAACAACACACTCCCTGTGCCCATCTCAAACCCAGTGCAACCGAGAGTTTATGGAGTGCTTCCAAGTGGCTCGCTGCTTTCATATTAAGGAAAGATCTTTCTGAAAAGCAGCAATGTGTCCTGCTCGAAAAAGAAGCAACCTTGATCCTTGCCTGTTACCAGGACTTCTTTCTGTCCAGAACTTACTGCCTTTTCTTTCTCACCAGACCTATTTCCTATGCCTTATAAACAACTATCAACCTGTTCTTCTATATCAATATTCTGTGAAATTCATAAGGTGAGAGAAGAAAGAGGTTAAAGAAACCAAACCAGCCCCTTTCCACCCCAAAAGTTAGTTATTTTTAGTGATTTGTGAGGGGTCCTTTGGAACTTCCCTTCCTTCTTCAAAACACACCACCCAAACCAAAAATATGTAAAGCAGCTGGGGAGGAGCTTCTAACCACTTTCCTCTGCAGCCTTCTTCACAGTTATGTGCCATTTGATCAGGCAGAGAATAGAGAAGGACAACGGTGCCTCAGAGCACATCTTGCAGCCCACCCTTCTGACACAATGGGCAAATGGTATCTAGAAGTCAAGTGAGGCAGGTCCTTCCACTTCAGACAAGCTTTTAAGTGAGTGATGATGTCCTCTAGCTAGCCAAAGTTGGGATTATTTTTTTGAGAAAAGAAGGAAGATTCAGGAGTGTCAGTACCTTTCTCTTGCTTGCATTGCCAACATCAGCAAGTGCGATAAACCTGCTCACATGCTGTGGGGTCTCCTGTAGCACTATATGATTTCTGTAAGGAAACAAAACATGGACTGTACTGGCATATACAATATAGAAAAGGACGAGGGAAACCACAAGTCCTCCATGAAGCTACTCAAGACAGCATGTCAGCCACACATAGTCTTTGGCCAAGAACAAGGAGGCTTGAGGACAGATTCATGAGATCTAACAATAAATAGCTGCACAGATCCAAATGACATCTCACTGCAGTCCAAATACAGAGCTGAGCGGACAAAACACTAGTCTGAGAACAGCTACACTTTTAAAGTGTTTCCTGCATAAGAGGTAATAATCTTACCCAGCATTACCAAAACAGCCTTAGTTTTATTTGTAGGTTGTTCTGACACCTACCTTACTTCACTAGTCACATTTTATGCACCAAGTTATGACTGAAGATACCAGGCTCTTCACCACATGAGATCTTTTCCACGACACATTTTATCTCTGAATTAGGCTGAACACTTTAAATGCAGCCAAGGGCAACTAACTTAACAGATTTACAGCAATGTACCCAGACAAGTACTGTCAGCAATGGCACGGTTTTTGTGGCAGCAGGAACTATGCAATAAGATGCATCCGAGAAACAACCTTGACCCTGTGCTGGGGCCAGATGATTTCACAAAATGATGTTAAAGTTGTCCTCCTGTGTTCTGCACAAAATGGACTCCTATTAGAAAATAAATGACATTTCATGTGGTCTTACAAACCTGTAAGGAAGTCTTTCATAATAGGCCTTCTTCAGGGCAGCAAAATGATACCTTGGTTTGAGACTTGCAGCGAGATCAGATACTAACTTGGAGCCACATTTCTTTGTATCTATTTCTCCCTATAAAATTGAAAACAAATTCTGTTTAACAAAATGCCCTGACATACTGCCCCACCGAAAACAATGCTACAAAGTATTTCAGGAAAAGGAAACCTACAGACTTATACAGGGACACAATTCTCGTCCATGCAACTTAGCTCCTCACAGTGCTTTTGCTGAAAGGGGAACTTCAGGTGACAAAAAGCAAGAGACCCAAGCGATCATTCCTCAGGCATCTTGCTTTGAGTGATGCCATTTCAAGGTCTCAGTGCACAAGGGAATCTCCCAAGACTTATTACTGAGTCCTCAGGTGATAAACTATACACTCCCAACAACACATATATTTGAATATAATCACCACTGACATACTCTTCTGTTAATCCAAGTGAATACGTTCCCAGACGATTCATGCTGAGGAAAAATCTGTGCTGTGTCGAATCACAGGCTGAACAGAGAATTTCCATGGGAATATGGAGACATTAGTTTTCTTTTTAAGCTAGAACATCCCTAATACTTGTTTCTGTCCAACTCCCTAGGCCAGTGGGTTTGGTTTTTTGCAGGAAGGTGGGAGGATGAAGGAAGATTCTTTATGCTTTTGGATTGAGGATCGTATATCCTTTTGGATGTCAAAAGATACTGAGGGGAAGCAAAAAGTGTACTTTTCCCACGGTATGCAGCCTTGCTCTCCATGAAAGTTTCAGACAACCTGAGCTTATGGCTGAAAAATCACTTTTGCTGAGGAACGGTAACAACAGAAATTTGGACACAAAGCATTGAATCATTAAGGTTGGAAAAGACCTTTCAGATCGAGTCCAACTGGTCCCCTCACACTGCCAAGTCCATCACTAAACTAAAACATTTAAAACAACATCCTCAAAATCCAAACAAAGGAGGAAGCAGACCATTCAGTACAGCTGATTGATACTTAAGGAAATAAACAACAAGATGCTTAGAAAGTTTTGCAACAGAGAGAAAGAACAACTTCATGTCCAGTGGTTTTGCAGATGCCTGGGGCACACAGTTCCACATTAGAGATGGGCAGCTTCGTTCCACAGCCATTGTAAACAGCTGAGTTCACAGTAAAACTTGTGATCAGATGAAAGCTACTGATTCCGTTTTTTCAGGCAGGGACAGATAAAACACCTTAAAAAATGTTTCAAAAACACCCTTCCCCTTTGGTCTTCCTCTGAAGAATTGGAACATCCATTGTCCATTTGTTTACTCTCAGCTTTCTCAAGCACTCAGAGATGACCCAAAGCCCAGGTTGCCACTGCAAGCACAAAGGTAATCCTCTGTGAAACTGACCAGGAAACCCACTCCACCAGAAAACAGAACACTTACTGCACTGTTGGCAAAAGCCCCCACATCTCTGGGCCAAGGGGACGTCAGCAATATATCCACACCTCTGAAGTTTGGGGTTGATAACAAAGACGTTTTTAATTCTGACACATCCTTTGTGCTGAAACTGTAGGCAGGAGCTGGCTCCCCTTGAGACTCAGTACCGCTCAGGTATGCAATCTGCAGTCCAGATGTACCACTATAAAGACCTCGACGACCTGCAGTAACACAGAGGCACACACAAAAGGTGGACACATTGCAAATAATCACTTACTTGCATCACAGAGACACAGCCTTGCTTCTACTCAAACTCTCCTTACCAACAGCTCGTTTTCTGGGTCCATAAGCTGTGGCAAAGACATGTTTAGCACAATGGCTCAAACCCAACTCTCTCTACAGTGAAGCGGCTGTTCAGGCAACCTCCAGTCTCCTCACAGCTACCTTGCTTCCCAAAAATCAGTCTGTATCAACAGGTCTGTATGAAGGTGGAGTAAAAGAAGCCAATTGCAAGTGCCTTTACTTGTTACCCATTTGTCAGGTGGAATTCTAGAAAGTAGTTTTGCCTTGCTACAGCTTCAGTACCTTTAAAGATGACACATCTGCTACTCCAGTACAGCCTCAAAGCATAGCAAACTCATACTTCAAGTAGGAAACCTTCCCCATACAAAGATGAGCATGCTATGGGAACAAGATATTCTCAAAGAACAAGCTCTTTCAACCACTCTTCCTTTTGGTTAGCAAGTTCAGTGTTGGAAAACAACAAAAGACAAGGTTCTCTTTGACATTTTACATAGCAAATGTAACACAGTGTTCAAATCCAGTCTGGATTGAATAAGAAATGCCATCTTAAAACTTCCAGAAAAAGGAAGTGCTTTAAAATGGGAAGATCAGAAAACATTCATGAAAGCACCACCAGGCAAATGCCCACTCCTTGTCACAAACCATCTGCAGCCTTACCTAAGTAAGTGATGTTTTCTGCTAACTCACAGCCATTGACGTCTGGGAAATAGCTCACAGTCTCTTGGTTATTAGCTCCAAGCACATAGGTTGGAATCGGAGCTGAAGAAGAAAACCACACACACTCAGTCTCTTTTAATTAGCACAAGTTCAGTCCACAGTTACTATGAGTCCCAGCAGGTCCCACCCTCTCCTGCAGACCCCACTAGTGTTTTTTTGCAGTGTGCAAGAAGCAGTAAGCTCAGGACAAGAAACCTTCCTTCTAAGTAAGTCCCCAAGCCTGTTGCTTCCACAGACACACAGAGCCTCAGCAGAGAACAGCCTCTGCTTTAACTGCAACTCACTCTACTATCTGCATAAGAAGATCTGCTTCAAAACAATCCATAGCCCTAGAAGCATGGGCCTTCTCTAGGGCGATGCCAAGAAATACCAGAGCACAGAGACTTCTTGTGATTTAGTTTAAGCTGATCTAAATTTGCATACCTATCAAAAAACTGCAAACCATTGATGTTTTAGGAGAAAAGCTCAAGCTCATCAACTCTTTGATTGCTTTGAACATGCTTCATCAAGAACTGGTGGATACAATAAAACTATAAAAGCGATAGGAAGTACCAGCCTCTCTATGGCTAGGTGATCAATACATAATTATTTCTCCAAACAGCATCAGTCAAAGGTTTTCAAGCTGCTAAAAGTTAGAAAAAGCAGTGATTGATGTCAGAGACACCTGCTGTAGATTTCCTGACAGGTTAGTATGCTGCTGACAGTCAACAGCTTGCTACATCAACAGGTGCTAAGTTTTTCACTGAATAAACACCAGCAACAGTTTCCTGTTTCAAAGTGACAACAGCAGCAATACAGCAGCTCTGCTATGGCAGCTGTAAGCTGTTGCTTCAAGTTCCAGCTCCCACAGCCAACAGATATAGGAGATTGATTTCAGTTGCAGAGTAAAGTTTGAAAACTTCATGAAGCTTAAAATCACGAAGTCAAACAAATCTTGTTTGTATCTGTGCACTTATAGGTGAGGTTATGAGCTACTTTTAACAGTTCAAGGGGTAAAGCCAATTCAAGTAAGGCTGAACAAAAATGCTTCGGTCCAGGGAAGACTTTGCTGTTAACACTCTCTCTCCTCCCTGCACATACAGAGCAGCTTCTTTGGGGAGTGAACTTTAAACTTCCTTCTATTCTCACAGCATCAGAAACACAAGGCAGTACACCTCATTATTTGAAGTCCTCCCCCACGAGGGGCAGATGAGACAAGATGAGGGAAGGGCTGAGAGTTTCCACAAAGGCCACATACTGGCAGGTGTGCTGGGATCCCAGGGCCTGCTGACCAAAGCTCAGTGAGCATCTAAGTACAGCTCCTCAGGCTGAGCAACCACCCTCCCTACGTGGCAGTGTGCCAAATGGGAAGGCTGAAATGAAAAGGTAGGTGATGTTGGGAACATAAGTGGAGCCATAAGACCTCCAGGCAACAAGAGAGAAGATCCTGACAGCAATTAGCAGC
The DNA here is from genome assembly GCA_013401255.1 of Urocolius indicus. Classification (NCBI taxonomy): domain Eukaryota; kingdom Metazoa; phylum Chordata; class Aves; order Coliiformes; family Coliidae; genus Urocolius; species Urocolius indicus. The sequence goes on along the minus strand of WBNH01003129.1, from coordinate 509,986 downwards.
AGCCTTTGTCTCTCCTATGGCTATAAACAGCATTGGCCAGATGACTCAGACACAGGGGTCAATTACCAAATTGAGGACAGGCCACTTACGTCTTTCTGGTGTCAAGTTGGAGAACATGACAGAAAAGTTTTAAAACAAGCCCATATTTCCCTTCTGTATGGAGCCTTCCTGAATTGAGTTTAACTGCTTTATCATTACATCATGTAACTGTGACTTCTGAAGCACAAGTGCACTGTGATGGGACAGTGAAATGGCTGGTGAAATCAGTACAGCTGCCAGTGCCCAGAGTGACACCTTCCTTACCTTTCTTGGCCCCCGTGCAATACTCTGCCCAGTCTGTCTCTGAAGCGGAGCCAAAAAAATTGCCAACACACAAAAGCATCTAAAATCATCAGAAAAAGTGAGAGTTGCCATTTGGCCAAAGACACAACGTGCACAAACACGACAAGGAGACGGTCGCTCTCCCGCACTTTCTGCTCACAGACCGTGGCTCCTCCCAGTGCTCTGGGGCTGGACAACGCGGTCGTAGGGCGCGTGAAGCCTCCTCCAAACGAGCAGGAAGAGCCCCGACCCCAGCAGGACAGGCACGGCTCTGAGCAGCAGCACGGTTCTGCCCGAGCATACCCCCAGGTCCCGTGAAAACCTGCGAGGAACTTCACCCGTGTCGACCCGGACGGGCACCCAGCGCGCTCGCTCACCCCACCAACGGGGCCGGGAACCTCCCGCGGAAAGACCCCACTCACCCGCGCCCGGGGCACCCACACTCAGCCCCCCAGAGTCCTTACGTCGAAGCGGCCGCTCTTGCTCTGGATGGCCCGGACACGGCCGAAGAGCGTCTCCAGCCGCCCCTCTACGTCGCCACACGCCAGCCTGCGGGACACAGCGCCGCAGCGTCAGCAATTCTGCCCGCCACTCCGCAGCCTCCGCAGCCCCCGCCCCGGCCCCGGCCCGGCGCACTCACACGCGCAGCGCTGCCCCCGCCATGGCACACGGGCTCCGCTCCCACAGATGCGGCCCCAAGGCGCCTCGGGGCTGCCGCTTCCGGTGCGTCCCTGAAGCGTTCCCTGCCGCTTCCGGCGCGCCCACAAAGCGCTCCCTGCCGCTTCCGGCGCGCCCACANGCTCCCTGCCGCTTCCGGCGCGCCCACAAAGCGCTCCCTGCCGCTTCCGGTGCGTCCCTGAAGCGCTCCCTGCCGCTTCCGGTGCGTCCCTGAAGCGCTCCCTGCCGCTTCCGGCGCGCCGCTCAAAGCGCCTCGATGCTGCCGCTCCCGCTACCGGCGTTCGAGACGGTGGATGGAGCTGTTGGGCGGCCGTGCCGCGCCACTTGCCATTGCTTTGGGACGGTCCCAGCAAGAGCAGAGGTTACCGAAGGCTGGAGAAAAGTAAGTGTGGCCGCTCCCTTGCCGGGGAGCTGCAGGACGACGTGCGCGGGGTGCCCGGGGGCTCCGTGCGCCGCAGCGAAGGGACTGCCCGCACCCTTCCTCAGCTCACAGGCTGCACACGGGGAGCGGCGCCTGAGGCACCACCGCCTGATGCATCTTCTGTTTGGGAACAGCTGCTAGAAATCTCCAGTTAGTGTGCTCCATGGAGTCCGCGTGGTTGTTTCTCTCACTGCTCCGACTCCTTGCACCACCACCAGCCAGAAGAAGAAGAAGGGGCAGAAGAAGGAAGAAGCAGGAAAAAGATGGAGGAAGAAACCTCCTCTTCCAGCTTCTTCCTAAAAAGTGATTGTGGAGGCGTCTAATTGGCTTAGCCCCAGCACTGGGTCTGGCTCAGAGCTGGGAAGAGTTTTGAGCAACTTCTTACAGGAGCCATCATTACAGCCCCCTCCCCCTTACCAGGAACGGCTGTCATGTCAAACCATGACAAAAGTTCATCGGGCTTTTGGATGATGGTTGTATATGGGGGAGCTGGCACTCCCATGTCAGGGACGGCCTTAAATGGCTGCCAAGGCAATGCTTGTGTGTGTTGCAAAATGGCTTCATGCAGTTGAGCCTGTACTTGGTGGGCTCAGCAAATAGTCTTTTGCCCAACACCATGTTGGCTGTGACAACCTGTTGTGGATTCCCCTGTTGTAACTCCAGATTTTTCTCCTTCCACTCTTTTCTCCCATTCAGATTCCCATAGTAATGCCTGAGTGGGCTTCAAGAAAGTTTCCGCTAGCTTCTGGCAGTTAAACGGAGTCATTAATCCACTGGAGAAGATATGATCTAATAATGTTTGCATATATGGGTTAGTCAAACCATATTGCATCACTGCTTTTTGCCCTTCCCTGACTAACTTCCAATCCTGAGGCACCCACTGCTGTTGTGCAGGGTTGTTACCTACTGGTATTACTGGGAAGGCTGCGGGATGAATTCTCCATTACCACATTGCATATAAGACCTCTCCACTTCTTAGCTGGATCATAGTCATCCAGCTGGGGGTCTCTGACCACTGGTGGAGCCAAAACTTTAACCTCTGGTTTGACTGATTCCTTAAGCTGCATCAGCAGTTGATCAGCTGTCGCTTTTGGTTTTTCTATCAATTCATCTAAGTGGGTCAACATCTGTTTCATCTCTTCCCCCTGTCTTAGCAATTCCTGCTGAAAAAGCTCCCTTTGTTGATCGTCCCCTTCCCCAGACATTGGAGGTGATGATGGAAGAAGAGAATAATCAGGAGTTGGTGATCTCAGGGGCAAAGACTCATTAGTGAAGCTCACCTTCTGCTCGCTGCCAGGTGCTCTGACTTTTTTAATTTCTGCTGAGCAGAGTAAGTTAAAATGATTTGAGATTCCTCCCTTTGTGAGCTAACAGTCAGGACGCAGGAACAACCACAGAACCATGCTTAAAATCCTATAGAGCAAGTTTATTCTCGTACCCCATGTTCCAGAGGCTCTTCCAAAATGCCCCTGGGCAGAGGCACGCAAGCAGGGATGCAGTACCAAGGAGGTTGGTCCTGCTAGCAGCAGAGCAGAAAAGGAAAGACTTCAAACCAGCTGCTTTTTGCCAATAAATCAGGGACTGATTTTTAGGTGTAGTTTTCCACTGTGCTCTGATCTTTCCCACAGTAAGGCAGGAATCTCGAGAATGTCTGATAGGTGCCTCTGAGTCCATCACAGGCCTTGGTTATCTGAACAAGGATGTTCTACTTACAAAGCACACATGGCTAAGCAACAATTAGCATCATTGATACATGTGGTTTTTGACACCCAAGCCGCAAGTCACTTGAGTGTATTTGCAATCCTCCTCACCAATCTGCTGTTGTGTTCTTACACTCCCACACTGAAAGGGTGGGGCATAATTACCTAAGTGGCCTGGAAACTAAAACTTATGTCAAAAATCAGCGTTGTTCACCCATTTAAAGAAAGTTATAAAATCAAGAAGGCTTACAGCTGCTGCTGGCAACACAGCAATTCCCTGCAAATAGAGAGAGGAGGCACTGTGGTCAGACTCTGTGACGATACGCGGGAACGAGATGGTCCTCTAGAACTGATAAGCAGCACTCTTAGTACCCTGAGCCAATGGTCTGTCAAATCTTGACAAAATACTGTTCTAGTGTGAACTTTGTTCTTTAATGTCATTTTAATACTAAAGCACACCTCCATCCCAAAGGCTATTTGCCTCTTGAGTCTGCACCCTGAATTGTTTGTAAGCTATACCTTTAAATGCAAGGCGAGAGAATTTTACACCAATCATAATAAAGGTATTTATGACTAAAGTCACTCAAACTACACCTTGAAGGTGAAAAAAAAGATAAGATACAAAATGGTTAAAGAAAAGGGGGATGTTGGAGCAAGACACCATCACGAACAAGTCAGGGAAGCTCCATCGCAGACTGTCTTTAACTCCCGCGATCAGCTGATGGACTGAGCCTCTCTTCCTTCCCCCCCTTGGAACAACTTGGGTGAGACTTAAACTAAGTACTTCTGCAGGAAACTTAGAAATCTCTACAGAGAGTTGCTCTTTAACTTTTTATAGCCAGGCTGTACTTTGTAACTTCGCACGGTATAGCTATTTTTGCACGTGCTTTCTTTTGCAGACAGTCACTATCACAAAAGAATCTGTGTCATAGGATCATAGAATCACAGAATGGTAGGGTTGGAAGGGACATTGCGAGATCATCCAGTCCAACCCCCCCAAAAGGAGCAGGTTCACCTAGATCAGGTCACACAGGAACATGTCCAGACGGGTCTTGAAGACCTCCAAGGAAGGAGACTCCACACCCTCCCTGGGCAGCCTGTGCCAGGGCTGCCTCACCCTGAACAGTGAAATAGTTTTTTCTTATATTTAAATGGAACTTTTTGGGTTCCAGTTTTATCCCATTACCCCTTGTCCCGTTGCTAGCTACAAAAGAAAAAAGGGATGCCTCAACTTCCTGAAACCCACCCTTTAGATATTTATAAATATTAATGAGATCCCCCCTCAGTCTCTTCTAAGACTAAACAGCCCCAGTTCCCGCAGCCTTTCCGCATAAGGAAGATGCTCAAGTCCCTGATCATCTTGGTGGCCCTGCATTTTACTCTCTCCAGAAGTTCTCTGTCCCTCTTGAGCTGGGGAGCTCAGAACTGGACACAGAACTCCAGATGAGGCTTCACCAGGGCAGAGTAGAGGGGGAGCAGAACCTCCCTTGACCTGCTGCCCACACTCTTCTTGATGCGTCCCAGGATGCCATTGGCCTTCTTGGCCATGAGGGCACATTGCTGGCTCATGGTTAGTTTATTGTCAACCAGCACTCTCAGGTCTCTCTCTGCAGAGCTGCTCTTCAGCCTGTACTGGTGCATGGGGTTGTTCCTTCCCAGGTGCAGGACTCTGCACTTGCCCTTGTTGAACCTTATGAGGTTCTAATATGTAAAAAGCAAAACATCCTGTATACATTTTTTTGAGTTGTGAATAGAGTAGCAGACTGTTCATATAAACAATAAATGATATGTTTCCATTGTCAAAGGTTATAATGATTTTCAGAATCTTTATCCTCTTCATCTTCTTTGCCAAGACTTTCATCTGATAACACTATACCATATGTGAACAGAATCTCACACTGCTTACATACTCTTGCAGATTCTCAGTAATCCAATATGCCCTCCATGGATGCCTATAAGTTTTATATATGATGTTTAAGACACAATTCCTTCCACCAAACCTACAACCTGCAAAACCTGCAGACCAATTGATGCAACATGTATTCCAGAATGTACAGTTGCCAGAGAAGCATACATATCAGTCTTGTGTCCTTGCCAAAACTGCTGAGCGACCTGTCGTTAGCCTCTGTCACTGACAGAAGGCAAAGACTCCCTCCCTTAGACTCAGACACAGCTCTAAGCAAAATGGCCATTTGAGAAAGTCACGCCTAGTTATTTTGGGAAAGAGTTTCAAGGAAATGTTTTTAATGCTCCAGAACTAGAAGACTAAGCATGGTCATCTCGCTCCAAGTGCCACACATTACATGAGCAGTAATAGTCAAGTCACAGGTTGGAACTTCTTCACTATGAAAACAAGAACAACAGCTGCAGAGAAAAAGCAGTAAAGCTTTTCATCCACACCAATTTCATCCCCTTTCAAGCTCTCCAGTGGAGAAAATCCATTGGAACAAATCAGGTGGGGATCCCTTAACAAAAGAGAAAGTAAAAGATCAGTGCGTGCAACGGTGGCCAAAATATAAATGGGGAGATTGGGAAAAAAAAAAAAAAAAGGCCAGAATTGGGAACATTAATTTATAATACTATTTTGAAATTAACATTATTTTGTAGAAGACAGGATAAATGGGATGAAATATCACATGAGGATTTGTGTTTTGTTTTGCAGAATGTAGTGGTTTTGCCTGGATCAGGTTTTTGGTATTGGGGGAGCTACAGAGGTGGCTTCTTTTAAACAAAGATCTGCCAGAAGCTTCTGTAGCTGATAGGACTAGGGCCAGTCAATTCTAAGCTGGACCCTGCACCTGACCCAGGCCTGGCCAATTAGTGGTGGAGGTAACGCCTCTGTGAATAACAGATTTGAGAAGAAGTTGCTGCACAGTTGCTAAACAGCAGCAGCAGCAGGGGGAGAGAATGTGAAAACATCTCTACAGACACCAAGATCAATGGAGAAGAAGGGGGAGGAGGGTGCTTAGACCCTGGAACAAAGACTCCCTTGTGACCTGTGGTGCAGCCCATGGTGAGGCAGCTGTGCCCCTGCAGTCCATGGAGGCCACCGGGGAGCAGAGATCCACTCGCAGCCCATGGAGGAGCCCACACCAGAATGGGTGGATGCCTGAGGGAGGCTGTGACTCTGTGGGAAGCTCACCCTGGAGCAAGTTCCTGGCAGGACCTGGGAGCCCATGGGGAGAGAGGAGCCCAGGCCAGAGCAGGTTTGCTGTCAGGACTTGTGATCCCGTGAGAGGACTCAGGCTGTCCCTGAAGGACTGTCTCTCCCGGTGGATGACTCACGCCGGGCAGTGCGTGAGGAGCTGCCCCTGTGGCAGGCCCCATGCCGGAGCAGTTCGTGAGGAGCTGCAGCCCATGGGAAGGACCCATGCTAGAGAAGTTCGTGAAGGACTGTCTCCCGTGGGGAGGGACCCCACAGTGTAGCAGTGGGAAGTGTGAGGAGGCCTCCCCCTGAGAAGAAGCTGCAGCAGAGTCCATCTGTAATGAACTGACCGTAATCCCCATCCCCTGCACCGCTGTGGGGGGAAGGAAGGACTGGACCAGGCAGGGGTGGGAGGAGGTGTTTTAAGATTCAGTTTTATTTCTTTTCTGCCTATTCTGATGGTTCAATTAATAAATCAAACCTTTTTCTCCCCAGGTTGAGTCTGTTTTGCCCGTGATGGTAATTGCTGAGCGATCTGTCTGTCCTTATCTCAACTCACAAACTGTTCATTATATTTCTCCCTCTCTCCTGTCCAGTTTAGGAGGGGAGTGATACTATGACTTGGTGGACACCTGGCTAAACCACCACACAGAATTATCATAAAAGTAGATTGTTAATGTCAGATTCAAACATGTTAATGATGATCAGGAATGAAAATAAACCATCTCAGTGTTATTCTACTTGTAGTATTGGGAAAAAAAATGCCTAAAAAGAGAAGAAGGAGGAGATACAGTTTTAAGTCGCCCCTAGAAGTAATCAAGATAGTGTATTTGAGGAAGAACAGGAACAAGAGGAGTCTTGAGGCCAGCAACAGGTAGAACTCATGCACATCAGGTTCTGAAATAGCACATTGCAGAACGCCTTGGGACCAGACGGCATGATTGTGCTAGTTAAAGTCCTGTTTTCCACATCAGACAATTAATTGGAATCATTCTGCCAGGTTTTATAGAGAAAACCCAGAAAGGGTATATCAGGCATTCCAATCATAGAGAATCACAATCCTGATTGGAAAGATATACAGATTTTACTCAACACTCTTTCTCCCTGAAGAAAAGAGGATGGATCTAGGAAAAGCATGGGAATAAGATGTTCTGATTTATAAAGACAACCTTGATGATCATGTGCCAAAAAGGAGACAGGTTGGGATCCAAATTCCAAGGCAATTCAGCTGCTAATGAAACAGTATCAGCAGATGAGTTTATATGGGGTAAAGCATGGGATGCCTAAACAGAAAAATCTCACAGAATTGTATCAAGTGATACAAGGGAACACTGAGGATCCTTCTGCAGTTTGTGAAAGATTATGTGAAAATGCATGAAGGTGGACAGATTTAGATCCTGGGGGTGAAGCAAATAAGTTGGTCTTTGCTACTCTATTTATAGGACAGTCAGAGTTTAGAAGAAACAGACAAAAAGTAGATGATGCAACAGGAATGACCATATTTCAGTTGATTGAAAGTGCTTATAAAGTGTGTAATAACATGGAAGAATTGAAAAGGAGAGAAAAGCAGAATGAAAAATGAAAAAGTCAGAAACAGAAGGCTGCTATTTTAGCAGCAGCTTTTAAACAAGCCTAAGCACCCTCTTGGGGAAGGTGTCACCTGAGAGGATAAGGACGTGGAAGGGAATGAGAGACAGGAGGAAACATTGAAGTTTGAAACCTTTTAGAGTCAGATCAACGTGCAATTTTTAAGGAAAAAGGAAAACATGCATGAGGGGTACAGAATTCTTATATACTCTGAGTATGTCTGGAAATTATTCCTGTGAGCAGGGACACCCCTCAATGTTACCCTCCAGAGCTGAGTGAAAGAGAATCACCCACTGTCCTCCGTATCATAGAATCATAGAATGGTAGGGTTGGAAGGGACCTTTAATAACATAATTCTCTGTGAAGTAAGTAATCATTACACTACCTTTGAACCATTAATTCAATTCACAATAAGCAGTAGCTACAGCACTAATACTGTGTAGTACATATTCCTTTAAGCCATTGCCTACAGAAACAGAAAGCATACATTTTTATCCTGGCTGAGACTGTATACAAAATATATTTCAAGTTCCAATCATATCATTATTGTGTAAAAATAAAATTCTAGTTTCCTACTCTTGCTGAGTTTTCCATCATTACCTTGCTGGTGCAGGACACCAGCCACGTGTCCATTCATTGCCAAACAGCTACTGAGACACACAGTCCTCCAGCCCAAGCACCAATGCTGGTAAAGGGGCCATCAGAAGCCCAATCACTGGCCAAGTGTGTCCTCTGTCCATATCAACTAGTCACCAGTGACATCATCCAACTTCTAATTTTAACTAAATGTAACAGTCATGCAAAGAAGTAAGTTTTTCAAGCCAAAGAGGCTGGAGGCAAAGCCAGAAACAAAACTGTCCCAAACATATTTCAAAGAACTTAATTACAGCTCTCAAAGGCTGTTTAATAGAGTCTATGAAATGGGATGAAAAATCGTTTTAGAATGTGCCTCAAATTGTGTTATTTTTACTGAGAAAAGCTCTATAAATGTTCTAAAATCTACCTACACAGTATTAAAATACAGTTTATGGCCAGAAGCACTGGTATATTATACAATCTGACTCATTAGCCAATACAGATCTCTACTGACCTTTGCATCGAGTGCTGTAATGTGTGTTTGTCTATTTGCTCATCTCCCAGACCGGCAGATGGGGTTTGAGGACAACAGAGGATAGGAAACAAAAAAGGGTCCCACAGAAGAGTGCAGCTGATTTGTGAGGAATCCCTGGTTTCCTAGGCAACAGGACAGAAAACCACCATCTGTGGTAATATGTTCCAGTTTGTTAAAAAAAACCAAACTGAAACATTAATAAAAGATATCTATGTTTAATTTCAGAGTACAGAGAAGATCTGAACTGTCCTTAAAGAGCTTGTACAAGTAAGTAATCAGAGAAAGAGTAAAAAACCATAGAATCATAGAATGGTTGGGGTTGGAAGGGACCTTTAGAGATCAACTAGTCCAAACCCCCCACAGAAGCAGGTTCACCTAGATCAGGTCACACAGGAACATGTCCAGGTGGGTCTTGAAGACCTCCAAGGAAGGAGACTCCACAACCCCTCTGGGCTGCCTGTGCCAGGGCTCCCTCACCTCAACAGTGAAATAGTTTTTCTTATATTTAAATGGAACTTTTTGTGTTGCAGCTTCATCCCATTACCCCTTGTCCTGTTGCTAGATACAAAAGAAAAAAGGGATGCCTCAACCTCCTGACACCCACTCTCTAACAATCTTTCTGCCTTTCACCTTGATACAAATGCAACTGATGGATATGAGAAATATAGTTAAGAAGTGGGGGTAAAAAGTCTGGCTCACAAATATGTCAAAAGATTCTTGGTGTCAATGCATGTCAATGTCTCAAAATGTTTCTTGGTGTCCAAAATACAGAGTTGTGGTTTTTTTTTTTAACAAAATGGCCATTAAAAAGGTCAAAAAGGAATTTGAAGTATCTTTTTTAAAAAGATATGCAAAAGGTATGATATCAAAATAAAAAGAAATTATCTTCTCAGGGGATCATACAGATTTCAAAGCTGAAAGAGCTGAAAAAGCCTCAGGAGGGTCCAGCTTTCCTGTGCAGTAAGTAGATTTCAGCTGACTTGAATGCAGTTTTGCCTTTTGCACCACCAGCTAAATATAGTTTCAGTAGTGTCTAATGCCTGTCAAAACATCTTCCAGCACCCCAAGAAATGTTAAGTGTTGCTTGCACTCTTGTACTGAACATGCCCTGTGCTTTTCTGCTCCTACAGTCAAATGGTTCCAGAAGCAAAGCCAGATGATGCTAAGGAACTTTAATAACTTGTATTAAATTGACACAATGGAAGAAGGAAAACACTTTTTTTTTGACCACTTTGGCTCTGAAAATACAGGAAAGGTGCTGTTATGCCCAGAAGCCTGTGAGTTTTGTTCTGTTTTGGTTTGGTTTTTAGCTTTATCAATCTGAGATTATGCCATTATTGATACACTAGAACACACAAACAGCTGTGTGACCTCTTCACTGTAATCTTGACCTTTTAACCTTTATGTTCTCTGCTCTCTGCATGGGTGACGCATGCTGAGCAACCTCCCATACGGACTGTTTGTGCTTTAACAGCATTGAATGTCCTCACATTTGCAGGTTCTCCTTGCCAGTCATGCAGGGACAGCTCAGGAGATCCTCGCTTACTGCAGCAAACTGTGTGATTGGACACATCAATCATACATCTTATAGAAAGTGACTTCTGTCAAACTGTGATGAAAGGCAGGAAGGTGAGGTGTTTAGGCTGTTCAATTGCTGGAGAAAAGCTTAAGCTATGCACAAAGAAGCTAAGAAACTGATTTCCTATCAGAAGAGACATAAATGTTGCAATGGGTAGAAAAGTTCAGTTCAAGGTTCAAGACATGGACACCTACAAAGGGTTTTCCATGTACAGCTCTCAAAGTGCTTCAGTGAAACAGCTTCTCCACTTTTCCCATTTTACAAGATACAAAACTGAGGCCTGGAGAGAGGCAGCAGTTTAGTGATAGACTCAGCCTTCTGTATCCTAGGCGGGTACTAGCCTCCATCTCACTAGTTTGGAGTTCAAGGCAGCCATTTTCAAGGGAAAGGTGAAGGTTTCGAGGAAAATATTCTCTTTAGCCATGGTACATAGAAGTTGGCCATGGCCCAGAGCAAGTGAGCCTAGAACACTTTGAAAGCTCTGGATCATCCTCAGCCTGGGCCACAAAGATTCCTTTATCACATTGTGGAACGATTAGTGGAAATAATTTAGAAATCAAACTTCTATTAAAGATGCAGCATTGTTCAGTCTTGAAGGAAAGGTATAACATTGTAAAGGGTCCCAGAAAAGAGTGAGATTCTATGGCAACAGGCTCTGCAAGGGATCTTCTTCTTCTCATCCCTCCTTCTCCAGATCTCAACATGGGCTGAGACCAGAGATGACCATGAATAGCTTGGTGTTGACAGCAGTGCTGCAGAGCTGCCAGCAGCTGTGCATGCGGGTGGAGGGCAGCAATGCCCCAACGTGTGCTCTTGGCCACAGCACACCACGGTGCAGCCACCACTCGTATGCTGTGGCATGCTTCTGCCTGAGCAAGCCACTGCAGCAGCCAATGAGTCTTCTGTTGACATTCTGCCTCAGCGTAAGAGGACCAGATGCTCATCAACCCGTGGCATTGAGATGGATGTAAAGCCATCAGCGATACTCACTTTTCCTTTCACATGCCTGTCAACAGGTAGGACAAATCCAAAGACCTGCATATTTGGCTCAGCTCTTTGCCCTAACAGTGGTAAAAACTGCACTGGCCTAAGTTTGGTGAGGTCTTTCCTCTTTGCCTACAGATGACTAATATGCTTAACCCTCAGCATTTACCCGGAATGAGTCAGGCCTGCAAAATCATAAGACTGGTTTGAAAATAATACACAGTGGGAGCTATTTGTGTCCAAGACTTTACAATACTCTTGAGGCTTGTTTCCTCTGGAATTATCAGGGCTGGGAACATGCTGTTCTTTCGCATGAAAAGCAAGCTGAAAGTCTTGGGCTGCAGGCAATTGTGCTTTATGGCGAACACTGAATAAATCATAAGAGGCAGAAAGGCTGAGAAGGCACATAGGACCTCTCTGTTGCCCAAAACTTGCTGAGTGTGGGTCCTAGCTGTTTGCCTGAAAGACCTCACTCATTCAGTGTTTGTATATTAAAATACTGGATCTTTTTTTGCTCTGTACAAGAACTTCTCTTGGCCTTCAGTTTGTTACTTGCTGTTACCCTTCACCTTGGGGGTGGCTGCATTTTGATGGTGAGCAGTACATCTGCCTCTGGGGTGCTGTGGCCCCCAGCAAGCTGTAAGGAAAACTGAATCATTTCCCAATAAATTCCAGGGCTTGAGATCTGGCTCCAGCCCTAGCATTCCCCTCTGTCGTCTGCACTGACTGGGGCCATTTCTTCTGCCAAAATACTCAGGCAATCCCAATAAATGGTGATGATGAGGAGCTTGGAGTGTGAATTAGACAGACAAGATGAAGAAACAGTTTCAAAATGGTCGGCGTAAACTGGCACTATAAAATCTATCACCAGTCCTTTGCAAACGCTATTGCTGACAGAGCCAGAATCCAGCTTCCTGTCAAAATCATAAGCAGAAAGGACTTTTATGGGTGGTTGCTGGAAAAATGTTGTGGACACACTGTTGTTAGACAACCTTGACCTCTTTTGTAAGTGTCCCAAGAAACACGCTGCTGCATAAATAGTAAAGCAGCACTTTTTTTGGCCTGTTGGGGACAAGCCCCTTGGCCTTCATATTGTCAGCCTGGATGAGGTTTCACCACTGATGAGGGCCACCATAAAGAGGTTCTTTATGAAGCATAACGTTCTCTAAAGGAAGTGTTTCTTTTCCTGTCTAAAAGCACCAGGCATTTTGGTTACATATTAAGAGCAGAGTCTGTAGGCTGATCAAGGTTTTCCATGGCTTTAAAAAATAAGGGACTCAGAGTGTGAAAGAAGGAGAAATGAGGCTAGAAATAATAACCCTTTTCTGAGTGCCACTGCTGAAGCACACCTAGAAGAGGGCCTTATGCTGTTTAGACACTGCTGAGGGGAGTCAATGCATGATGGCAAACTTTATTCGGGCTGGTTACATTCATTTGTCACAACTGACAGCAATCAGGCTTACTTTATATGTATGTTTTACAAAGTCACCTTTATGTGACCTCCATCACTGCAGCATCCCAGGACATGGTCCACTGCACCTCCCAGTACACTTATGAAGTATCAGCTGTTGACTAGAGGCTGGTAACGAAGGCACGGCACAGATAATGGTTTTCCAGATATGGGCAGCAAAATGGTATATTGTATGACACATCTGATCTGGAAACAGATTCCTGACATTAGGGAGAGGAAGAGAGAGTAGAAGGTTCCTCTATAACATGTTAGTGCTGAGAAGGGAGATACCCTACCAAAGAAGGTGTTAAAATATCCCGGCTTCAGGCCAGAAGTTGCTGGGAGCTGAGACCCCAGCAGTACCCTGAGATGGCATTGCAGTACCCATCTCAGTACCCTGAGATGGCATTGCCTCAGAAGAAAAAGAGGATCCTGTATAAAGTCAGCTCTCCCTAAACATCAGAGATTATATGGAGACCTGCATTTGGTCTCAGAACAAAAATCAATAGCAATATTTGCATTCATTTAACATAGAGAAAGTAAGAATGAGCTCTATGTTTAGAGGACAAAGCACTTGTTGCCATACCAAGAGAAAAGAAGGCAAGACCTCCCCAACATGCTCCACGTTATAATAAACTAATGTTCACATTAATCCGTCACTGGGTGGTATTTTCTGGCATTATGAACTTCAAGTAGTTACCCTTTGCCATGGTGAAAGATTTGCTAACTCACAGACTTTCTGCTGTCAGATTTCATCACAGTACCTGTTTGGAGGAAGAGTCCCACCCTTCCTTTCCTCAGCTTTCAGAAATACGGCAACGTGATTTGGACCTCATGCTGTCAGGGTGAGTAAAGAGGAACACGTATCACACAGCGCACATAAGGCACCAACTTTGCATTTCTCCTGTAGTTTCCTCTCTGACTCAGGGATGGTGGTGCTACCTCAACCCTCACTTCAGCTAATAATGCACACTATGCACATTGCAGGAGTCATCCTGACAGAGACGGTCTCCCTGCTGGTTCTGTGTTTGAAGCCTTGCATTCAGCTGCTGGAACAGCTCTTACCTGCCCCCCATTTGTAACCAGAGAAAAAACAAAATGACCTCAGGAATTAAGCATGGCTTACTTCTATGAGGCTTTTTATTATGAATATTTAAAAGACTGTATCAGTCATTGGTACGTGGTGATGCTAAGAGGACATAACAGATCCTGTTTGGAGCACAGGGGCTTCTAATTCCAGCTCAGCCTTTGACCATGGATAAATTTTTGCTCTTTCACATGCCTCACTCTCCCTCCCCATTCAAATGCCTACTTAGACTGTAGCTTTTTGAGACAACGGGTATCTCCCAGCATGGGTTTGTACAGCACAATGGAGACCTTGATCTTGATGGCAGTATTCACTCATTGTCTTAACAGAAACATCAAAGACTTTGTATTAATTAATTTACCTAAACAACCCTTTGGCCATATTGACTCCAAATCACATGTGTGATAAGGAGTGACACAGGAAAGTATGTGCATATATACCCAGCTTCTGGTTTTGGAGTGACTGAAGGTATAACATTTGGGTTGTGAATGAAGGTGACTGCCCTACAAGTGACAGCACTGCACCTCAGACACGATGTGTACACCATCTCCACTGTCTGCCAGAAGCTTTCTTCCGTATGAGAAAAGGAACTCAACTCCTGGTCTCAGGTCCCAAAGTGCAACTTTGAAGCAACTGTGGTGTCTCTCTACAGAGAGCAATGCCTTAGAGAGCAGGGAACACACTAGGACTGGAGAATGAACCTGTTACCTTCATTACAGATACTGTTGACCCATCTGAAAAGACTGAATCCTCCAGTCCCTTTCCACTTTTAGCTACCCACCAGAAACACTACAGGAGGTAGAAAGTTATCAGTTCATAAGGGCAACTTGCTTCTGACTAAAAGATGACTTGACAAAGGACATTTTGAAGAGGAGACTTTGTCCTTTTTCTATAAATAGTGTGAGGACTGTTAATACTGCTCCACTTGTCAATGAGAGTGGTCTCCCTATCTCATATTTCAGAAGAGCAGAACTCACTGTGCACTTCAGCTCCCATGATATGTCTTCCAGCTTTGACAGGCTGCAAGCAGCAGATCTGTGTGCAGTCTCTACCAGAGAGACTCTGTGACTACCTCTCTTGGTCAAGACATCAGTCAGTTTTCATTATGCTTCCTCAGGCCAGTCTGTCTTCTGTGTCTCCTCTGTCCTAGCTTAGCAAACCTACATCAGCATTCCATGAGCTTTCTGGCAACACTAGGCATGTTGAAGCAACAGTGAACTTCGGTTCCTCATCTGCCAGCCAGTATCTGTCCCAAGCATTGCTATTTTTGTCCAGTTAGGATTTCTTCATTCCCCTAATAAATATATAATGTGGCACTCCACCAAAGGCAGAGTGGTTTGCAATGATTTCTGGCCGTGCCAGCCCAGAAAAAGAACTAACTATCATAAAAGCATCCTGTTTGCTCAGTGGACTCCAATAGCAAAGCCTCAGAGGAAGGATCTGGACAATGCTGGGTTACTGGTTGTACTCATTGATCTTAAGTCTTTTCCAACCTAAATGATCCTATGATATCAGGACTCTGTCAGCATTTCAATCAAACTGGGGGTCTCTTCCCCTTCTCTCGCAAAAAAACTTAATTAATGACGTAGTAGAGGAAAATTCAGCTTTGTTCTACCATGTCCACAATCTTCCTGATGCGCTGAAGGAACAAACACCCTACATATCACAAGGAAGGTTTTAGGATCTCTAATAAAATCACTCAGTCCTCTGACATTTCTGCCTTCAGTGTTCCAACAAACCAGCACAGTGTCCACTGCCATGTTCTCTCATGACCTCAGCCCTAGTGTTTCCTACATACAGTATCTCATGGAGAGTTGAGTGACTCCTGGTCTGCATCACCAGCAGACACTTCTGGGGCTTCATTTGAGCTGAGGCAAAGCTCATTCAAAATGTGCTGAACTATATAAATACAGGGAGAAAGTGGCTTCAAATATGTTGTTTGTAGCATCAGCTAAATGGTAATTTTCTCTCTTTGCTGTATTATTTTGAGAGGACAAAAGCCATAATCCCCAAGAAACTAGTGACTACTAGCAAGCTTCCAAGAGCATAGTCAGAAATATCCAAGAAAAAGACCAAAACAAATCACAAAACAAAAACCCACCCCAGAGTCACAGACACCTCTCCAATCCTAAATTGCAGAAAAAAAAAAAAAAAAACAAACAAACACAACAGAAAAAACCCGACAAAACCAGAGCCTCTGCCGTCTGAAAACTGGATGGTTCACACAATCTTTAGCAGCATTTCCAAAATCACCTTCCACATATGTAAGCCTTGGGCTGGATGTCCTCTATGCCAGGCTAAGATGGGGGGGTCACTCTCTTATGCTCACTCAATATGTTAATAAATTTCCTTCAGGCATAGCTATGGGCTCAGCCTGTGCACTTTGGAGAGTTTGTACTGAAATTAGCACAAGCTTGTAAGTTCTCTAGTGAGGAAAGGTATACTGATTCAGGATAGCCAGCGAGGCTGAGATTCAGCTGTGCCTTCTCCCTTTTCCAGGTGAGGGAATTAGTGGGTAATAGACTGCAGCTGAGCAGCAGGATTTTCCTATAAAAGGAGCCTACCACGGGAAAAGCAATGTGTATTTTGGAAATTTTAGGTTCTAGTAAAAACATAGGAGAGGTCTGGAGCTTAGGCCTCAGAAGTTCTGCCTTTAGACAGTTGCTAAAGGCTAGTACAGCAACTGCTAGAGAAAAGGGGAAGCAGATGTATTTGGAAACTACCTATTACTGTATAGGAGAAGAGAAACAAAGTAATGCATGAGCTGCTCTCATGACAGAAAGCAAGTATAGTTTGTTGAGTAGAGAGTTATCTCTTGTAAATCTCACTTGTTTCTGTCTCTATTCTGGGATTAAGTGTGCTCTGGGTAGTGTGAAAGAGAAGCATTTAGGATATGATATTGAGAGCCTGAAACAACTCTGAGGCTCCAGAGCCTGTGTTTTGGAAACCCTTGAGCAAAGCAGTGCCTTTGTCCCTGGCCTTACATACCATAAAGTCTTGTGAAATTCTCTCTTGTGATAATGATGTGGCAGTCTGACCTCTTATGTGGCATTTATCTGCTTGTTGCTAGATATCTTTATGGTCTAGTAGCTTATGAATTAGCTCTAGTGATACAGCTGCATTTTAAGGGCCTTTGTGTCCTCTTCCAGGGTATAGGAGAGCTTCATTTCTCAGGTCTCAACAACTTTATAGCTGCTCTGTGGGCTCTTCCCTATGCCAGAGCAGGTCTGCTGTGGGGTCTCTTTGCTCAAACCAGGAATATTTATCAGCTGATGACCTTGCAGATAGTGGAAGTGGAGGAGCAGAGCTCAGGAAGCATCATCTAAGGAGCTGGAGGCTTAGGCCATCCTACAATGAGGTCTGTCCCCAAACTATATTGGTTGCATAATTTCAGCCTTAGCAGGTGTTTGTGCCCAGGCAGTGCCCGATCAGGTCATTGCACTGAAGTAATCCCTTGCTCCTCCCACGTCAGAGACCATGAGGTGTGTATCAATCAGCCGGTTTCCTCGTTGCCTGGCATCAGTCTTATCGCCCATTAAGTTTACTGTTCTCGGGTTTTTGTGGTCAGCCAAAGATTCAGCAACTGTGATGCTTGCAGACAAACAGAATATCTGTTACTTTAGTTGGGTAACCATGTCCCTGTGGTGGCTAGCAGCATGTTCTGTCTGAGGGAAAATTACAGAAGTTGGATCTTTAGTGTCTATGGGGAATCTTACTATATCTGAACAACTATCATACCTCCTCTGATATCTGAAAAGCAGATATCCTAGCTGAAAAGCTTCTGGTGGGTGTGTCCTCTGCTAGGTGTTTCATCACTAAGCAAATAAAGCCAGTTACAAACTTTTATAATTACTTAATGACATCAAATTTTTAAAAGCATTTTGATCTGAAATTGACTTCTGTTTCTCTGTCTGTAAAATGATCTTAGGCAACAATTAAATAGACCTCGGGATGCTTAAAAAAAAAAAAAACCTGCTTTACTGAGCCTCTGGTCATCTAAAACAGGGCCTGTTACTCCTTTAACAGGCACAGCAGGATTATATAAGCTGTGGCTTATATGTTCCACAAGCCTCAGAGAGGAAGGCATTAGTCCTTGTGAAGAAGGACCAAGAGAAGTAGGGCTGAGGTTGTTCAGGCAGTCATTGACAGAGTAGGGATGAGTACCTAAACTTACTGAGTCCCAGTTCAGTTCATGTTTCATGTATAAGGTGGAAGTAAAAATATCCTCATGAGATAGAGGGAAAGAGGCATTGGGAATTTCTACTCAGCTGGTGAAAGAGCTGGTGTGTTCACCTTGTTGAATATAGACCCAGACCTGAGACGCCTCTTTGAGGGGACAAAACAGATGTCACTGAGTTTTAACTTGGGTAGGTGTATTGCTTAATTACTTCATACAGGGTCCCTCATGCTCTCCATCTGCACTGTAACTCATTTAACTCCTAAAATGATGGGATCTCATCTTAAGGTTCTTGCTGACTTCTCTCTGGCAAGTCTTTTGATGCAGTCTCAGAGAACTCTCACTTGAGTTTTCTCACCTGGCTTTTTAAATGTCACCCTGGCCAAAAGAGGTAGTGTCTGCTTTGGTTTGCTGGCAGCAGTGGCTTGGAAGCTTTAGAGGGCACTGAAGCCATGCCATCAGCTACCTTGCTAACTGATGCACAATGGGAGATAAAGGAAAAGGCATGTTGCTTTCTGATGTAGGAAGGCTTCTGCTTGAAATGTAGGGATTTGACAATGTTTTCTCAGTGATTGAGAGGATTGGAAAGGAGTCCCTTTAGTTTTACAGCTGCTGATATCCCACAGGCATTCCTTGAAGTCTGATGCAGAGGTGCAAGTGTCAAAGCTAAGCAAAGTTTTCAGGAAAGTCTCAACGCAACTGATGTCACCTCTGTTTCACACAGATGAAAGAGGTAAGAGGGGAAAGAAATGAAAACAAGCTTTGGGAACTCTGAGTGAGAAAAAATTAACGACTAATATCATTAAAACAGAGCTGAGCCAACTCACTTTTCCTGTTTTTCAGTCACACTCTATTTGGCTTCTTTTACTTGACTGTTAAACATCCAACAGCTGTAGACAATACATGGGTTCAAGAGGCCCTGCGGGCTGGGGGGACGTTCTTTTGCCCTTGGAGCAAGATGATGGACACAAAAGCAGGGCACTTTGTAGTCTGCCCAAGCAGGCAGGTGACAGCAGGAAGTCAGCTGCTGAATGCAAATGTCTGCGGACCACAGCTCACCAGGAGTGTCAGCTCCCACTGCCTGAACCCAGAAAGCTCTCAAAGCCAGGACCTCATCAGTGATGACAATGGCAAGAGAGGGGAAAACAAACCACTGGAAAAATTCTGCTCCATATCTTAATAAGTCATGATGTTGCTGATATCAGTATGCTGGGATTGAAGGAGTTACTGGACACAACAGGAAATACGCTCAGCAAGCAGAAAGTTTTGCTTGAGTGGTGTTTCAGTTAGAGGTGTGTCAACACTGTGTTTCTGGGCTTGCAGATGTTTGGTATGCATGTGAAATTTCAGTGATCAAGGCTCAAACACTACCTGAAAATCTGGAAAGAAGTTTCACCTGTCAAAGCCTTTGTTTCTTCAGCTGAATCATTTCCATCATGGTTTGGACAGGGGGTTTTCAAAACATAACCCATGTCAAGAGGCTGCATTTGATTCTTAGCTTTGCCATGAATGCTTTGGGCTGCCTCTTTCAAGGTAAGAGTGTGTGCCTGCATCTGTATTAGGGGGTTTGCCTCTTGGGTTATAGGGTAGGAGCTACAAGACCATGTCAGCCAGTTCAAGCCTTTCAGCACATAAAGGGAAGGAGCGCTTCACAGAGAACAAGGCTATTTGTAGTTAGTAAAAATAAGTTGAGATATAATCTGACTGTTCATCTATAGGCCCCTAAGCATCTGCTGCTGGCTGATTCAGTGAAGCTAGTTTTGTTGCAACAGTTATTCAAACAACCTTGTGTTCTTTTCATAGATGGAGAAATCTCACCATTCCTTAAGTGAGGGTATAGATTTGACACCACTGGAGAGATGGGAATGCAAGTTACTTGGAGGCAAATTAATAGGGAAGATTATAAGATAAAATGTTTTGCCTCTCACTGTTTTCCAGGTGTGACTCAAAACACTGTATTTCTGCATTTCTGCAAGCACTGGGTCTACATGGTTTCTGTGGACATCAGTGGCAGCCAAGAAGCATCACCTATGGAGATGCTTTAGAAAAACAGCAGACTCAAACAACAACCCATGTTTTTATTCACGTAACACACCACTCATTCATGTTGACATATTAGCTGGAGCAACTGTTGGGAGGCCAACCCCAATGTTCACACTCAGAAGCAAAAGGTCATCCTGATACACCACCTGGCTTCTACGTAGGTCTTTGGAAAGTCTTTTAGAGGGCATTTTGTTGCATCACCTATATACACAGCTACGTATTCTTCATCTGCATAGAGCAGCCACTGCCCTTCTGGGTGTGATCCAAGTTATACAACTTGTTGTAGATGTTAATGTGTGCTGGCAGGCTTGTACAGCATTAGACTTTGATGGTCTAAGTTCACCAGTTCTTGCAAATTCATTAGGATCACTTGGCTCTAAAACTTATCAGTCCTTGGGAAAATTTCACATAATATCTTCTTAGCATATATCTTTCTTGACTTTGGCCTGTGATGTTTTCTGGTAACTATTTTTCCATACAGATCTAAAAAAAACCATACAGAACTTAAACACACAGATAAGTATAAAGGGTGATTCTATGACACCAGGAGGTAACACTTTACTAGGGTGGTGGAAGATACATGTTCTTAGCAGACTATGTGATATTGTGGCATGAGGTGAGGTTGAATTCATACAAAATAAGCTGGATGGATCTGTACTTGGGCACGCTGACACTATCATCTTGACATGGATGGGGTTGATATTCATCTTCTCCAACTGGTCTGAGAGCCTCTATGTGACACAAAGAAAAGCTCCCTGCCAGAGCACTCCTTTGTGTTTTGCAGACTGTTTGGAGTTCCCCGCTCTTTTGCTTTTCCCTGGATCTCTCCTTCCATGGATGTAATTTCCTTCCCATTTTAAAACATGTTGCTTGAGCTTGTGACCAACTGTATGATCAATCTTCCTATCTCTCCTTTTGACCAAAACTATTCAGTTATATGCTTCAGAGATATGTAATTCATAATAAGTTCAGCTAGACCAGTTCTGGTTCCTGATTTATTATTACCCAACTTATTACAGAGCTGTCACCTGGGAAATCAGAGGCACACGTAGCTGTTATTGACAGACCGTTTATGTCATTTTGATAGGCTGCCAGCCATGGCAACTGTGCTATTTGTTATCTATCATGCCTTTAACTGGAATTAACTCCTACCCCCCCCTCTCCCTGCTGGCTCAGTCAAAACAGCTCAGCAGCCAGAATATTTCTCAGCCTCTGCTGCCTGCTTCTCAGAGATTGTACTCTCATAATCACTATCCTGCAGTACTAACACTTTGTATCAATGTCCTTATCTCCCCCAACAGGAAGAGCTTCCTATCCCTGTCCTCTCAGGCATGGAAAAGCTATTTCCAAATCCAGGAAAAAAAGTGGCACTTTTTCAGTTGTTATAAATCTGAGCTTTCAACTGGGAGGAGGTTTACCTATGGCAGCTTATCTAGAGTGTCTCAGTATTTTTCACTGAGGATGCAGAGAATTATCTTTAAGGGGGTTGATTATCTCCAAGCTAACTCGTTCTCCTAGCGAGCACTGCTCTGAACTGATGCACTGGTGACCTCTCATGACCAGGAATGGGATTCTTTTCCCCACAGTAGCCTTTTACTGAAGTGAAGCAAGTGCATTTAATAAGCTAATGTGCTCTGAAGTGGGGTTTGCATGAAAGATGCAATGCCTAATCAATCTTGACCTTGTAAATATTTACTATTTTATATTCCTTGAGCGGTCTTACGCGTTTCAGTATGGCAGTGAACAACAAGCACTTTTGTAAGTATGTGTGTGGTACCACCCTCTGCACCAGAGCTAATGTTACAAGGCCAGGAATGCTGTCTGCCCTACCTCTTGGAGACCAGAGAAGGCTGGAGACCATCAGCACTGACACCATACACTCTGAGCAGGCAAACATCTGTAGCTGTGGGCTGCAGCAAACATCTTAAAAAGGTTAGAAACATCTGCATGTACTGGCCATATGGAAGGGAGATGTTTCATTATTCTGCAGCTAAAGGACAAAGACACTGTTCTTAGCAGTTACCAAGATTAGAGTTCCTCTATGCCCCCAGATCAGCAACTGTGCTGCTGGGTGGCAGGGCTGGCCAGGAGACAGAGAAGAGTTTCTCCAGCTAAACAGAAATCCATTACAGCACCATATGATATTGAGGCTAAACTAAAGTAACTCAGTAGGGCAGGAAAAATTCATCTGGGCTGGTTACTGACAAAGATGTGTCAGGCAATCAGGAAACCTTGCAATATGTCCTATGGCTGCTTAGGTAGAAGAAGGAGCTGACAGTAAACATGCTGTTAAGGAATGAAATGTGTCCAGTTCCCATGGCAGAAATGGGAAGTCTGTACTGTCCTGTTAGTTCAAGACATTCAACTGAGGATACAGGCACAGAACAAACCAGTTATTAGGAGACCTGTAGCTTAACTCACCAACCATTCAAAAACATTAAGTATTTAAATGTGCAGTTAGAACCAATTTGAGTCTTTGAAGAGAAAAATCTGCGCCTGTAGCTCCTGGGAGAAGATACTTTAGTTTCAGTGCTTCAGTGTCTCTCATTGCAGAGGAGTTTGTTTCTGTTAAGGATTTCTACAGAAGTGAAGGACAAGATAATATTCTGCTCTGGTTTTCCTCAAAGGCTTGAGCGATGGCCCAAGGACCTGCCTTGTGAAACTCGCAGAAACAGGAAGAGTTGAACTCTAAACAGAGCAGATAAGACAAGATTTCTACCATGGCTATTTGGGTTATAACCACACTTTGTCTTCCCTGTGAAACATGAAGTCTCTTCTCCACAGAGCACAGCAGAAAATCTGTGGAGCAGGAAAGCAGCATCTGTGCCTAATCCTGGAGGATTAGGAGACTTGCCTAGTATCATGTAAAAAGCCTATAGCAGAGCAGGAACCAAATAAATGCATTAGCAGTGACTCAGACTCCAGACTAGCCCAGCCAAGGGGATAAAACTGTGTCGTCCTTCTGATCAGCTAAATTCCACTGAGGGGACCTCTTGCTGGCAGAAAATGTGGTCATCACAACAGAAACCAGAAATATCACCTTAGAGGAGAAAACAAATATTCTGGTTTGGACATTTTCAAAATGAAATATTTCTAGCTTATGCTTGGAAAAGACTTTGTAGCTGTATTTGCGTGCAAAGGTGGTGACTATGTATATTATGATGGAAAGAGTCAAATCAAAAAGAAAGAAGAAAAAAACCTGTTGATGCTGAAAGAGAGAACTGCCTCACAATCAACCACACAAGACAGCTGGGAGATCACAGTTTTTTGTCTGTCTTGTGATAAATCTCAGAAGAATGGCAAGTTTCCCATTGATTTTTCACCTTCCTGAATCCAAATGAAAACTACTAGCGATAATGTCTGTGAAACAAAAATGTCAATTTTTGCTGCCCCCTTAATGCACCCGTTTATGCTCTGCCTGCACATGACTCATCTTAAATGGAATTGGGCTAGAAACAGAGAAAAATCTTGTAAACACAGAAAATGAATCCCACACGGATATTAAAACAAAGCTAGTGCATTGTTAGTAGCAGTTCTAAAAAGCCTTGATATTTCCTGAAAACTCCCGTTTGTCTGTGGTATCTTCCACAACACCAATCCCAGCATGTTACGCGGTCATCAGTCCAAAGAACATACTCATTTATGACTTTGAGATGAACTCATTAGTGGCAAACTGAATTATGAGCTTCATTTCCAAAGATTCAATATTTATTGTGTGCCATCAGACCTCTTGGTAATTTCATGGCTGGACTTCTCAGAAGCTAGCAGTATTGAACACAAAGCCTGAGGGAAGTGAACTGAAAAATCTGGAGGGAATGACAGGAAGGAATAGGTGTGCTGCCTCCAAAGCCGTGTGGGATCTTAGGGCCAGCCCTCTGTGTTCCCATGCCACAACAGAGACCGTAATGAGGACAAAATTTAGAGCAAGATAACTACTGGCAACTATTCTTCATCCCACCATACCTGCCTGACCATGCCAATCGTCTCTCCTACTCCCATGTCATGTTCTCCATCGGTGGCAACTGAAGAAGCTGTTTAGGGAAAGTCTGTAA
Source organism: Urocolius indicus (assembly GCA_013401255.1). Lineage (NCBI taxonomy): Eukaryota > Metazoa > Chordata > Aves > Coliiformes > Coliidae > Urocolius > Urocolius indicus. The sequence goes on along the minus strand of WBNH01003129.1, from coordinate 485,651 downwards.
GCCTGGAGGCTACTTGAGGTCTGCTTCACTCAGACCAGCATCCACAAACTTTTTGTCTTTGTGTTTGTTAGAGGGATTAGCTCTGCTTTTACCATCTGGATATGGACCTCGGTTACTATGAGTCTCCTTAAGCCCTTTGTGAACCTGTTGATGCTGTCTGCTGTCACAGCACCTTATGGCAACAATTTCCAGAAATTTTTACCTCCCACATGAAAAGACAAAAGTCCTCTTATCTGTCAAGCACATTATAGTTTCTAGTAATTCTTGGGACATTTTGAACCTCCTTAGCTCCAAACAAGGAACCTGAGGCAGCCCAAGGCCACCGAGATGCCTTGCATTACACATTTCTCACTCTGAGCACTCAAAGCCCACGTTTTCATGGGCTGCTGCTGGAGATTGCACTGAACTCATCATCTAAAAGAAAGGCTTCCAACAACAAATCCAGCATCCATATATAGAAGTTACAGATGCACCACCAGCAGATGATTCACCCTTTTCTAAAACAGGTGTCTCAGATTGCTGCTGTGAGTCACTGCAGGAACCACCTCTCTGTCTCTCTTGACTCTAGAGGATGCTTATTTAACCAATGGATTTCATACCTAAGTTTAAAATTGCTGAAGTTAGCTGAAGCCTACTCCTAACCATCTTTGCCTTGCGGAAAGACAACTGATCTCCAAGTAACCTTTGAAGAACTTTAGCTGAAGGGGAATAGTGGGAGAGCGAGTGCAGTGTGGCCTGATACTCCATCACCTGCTTGAGGTGGGAAAACATCCTGATCTTAGTCACAGCTGTAGTCTTTCACAGCTTTTAAATTATCTTGGTTTTGTAATGATGCAATTCCCGGTGGTCATCCAAGAGCGAGATATCTAAGCACAGTTTCTTTGGGATTCAGGGGCAGGCCAAATCTATTTTAGGTGTTAAAATGGCAGTTACATGCACAATATCTGGATCACCAGTTTAATTAGGCAGCTCAATTAGGCAAGGAAGAAGAATGGCATTATGATTGCTAAGTCTCCTCCTGTTTCCAAATGTTAAAAATCACATGGCAGGTGTCACTGGAATTGAGCAATTAGCTTAGAAACCATTAATTTTATCTATCTGTGTAAATGTGACAGAACATGAAAACTCTGTAGGAGAAGGGACAAGTATTTACAATCATTTTGTCAAAATGTCAGTTCGGTTTAGTCAGCTTATAAAGAGTCTGAGAGTCACAGGCATTTCCAAAAGGGACAGGCATTTATTCTGTTCGATAGCAGGATTTTGTAAAAAGCCATTTTAGGAGCAATAAAAAAAAAAGAGTAAACCAAGCAGACGTGGTTGCTACAGAGCCAAGATGGCATGTAACAGCTGTCATCACCACAGCCTCCTTTATGAAATTCTACCTGTTCTGCAAAGCGCTGTATCTTTCCATGAAGTTTAAAGAGAAAGACGTAATTTTGGAGGTTACATTTTGAATTAAGAATTCCAAGTAAGCAAGGATTTGTTTTCACGCAATGCCAGCTTTCCATAGAGACATAAAATGACCGGATTATAACAGAACTAACACTTCCGTGTATGAAAGTTTTATTAAGCCTCTCTCCCAAATGTACGGATACTCGTGTTTACATGTATGAACATATGAGTGTGCATGTGCCCACACGTGTACTGGATTACTCTCATTTCCTCGGTTACACAGTCTTTTAAAGCTAAAGCCAGAGTTTGGTTTTAAACAAAAGCCGAGATGCTGTGTTTGTCCTGTGACTCCAGCATCTGATGCTTCATAAGGAAAATACTACCACGGTCAGCTGGCGGCGACTGCTGAGTGCGACGGGATGCCGCTCGCAGGGGGCAGCTGGAGAGCAGACGGCTGGGGGCGCCGTCGGAAAGGGTGTTTGCTGCTCTCCTGCACCCGTTCCTCCCTACAGCCGGCGCGGGGAAGCGCTGCCCAGGGGAACACCGGGGCGGCGGGGGGCACGCAAACCGCCTCCCGCCGCGGCAGGACGGCCCAGGAACGACTCGGAGCCACGTTTCCACGAGCCCGGGGGACGCGTCCCGGCCACACGCGGCGCAGCGTGGGGCGGGGCCGGGGCGCAGCCGAGGCGGCGGCGCGGGCCCGGGGCCGCGGATTGGGCCGCGGCGGATCTGGCAAGCGCGGCGCGGCGCGGATTGGCCGTGCCCGGGTCAGGAGCTGTGGGCTGCGGCCGGCGCCCCGCGCGGTGACCGGCAGTAACCCTGCGGGGAGCTCGGCCCGCTGCGGGGGTTTTCGGCTGGCCCCTTTACGCGCCGTCAGCTGGTTGCGGCTCTGCCGGGGCGGGCGTGTACGCGGCAGGTCCCCGCTCGCCCTGGCGGCCTCTCGGGCCAAAGCGTGTTTGAAGTCCGAGCACAGGGGCTCCGTCGCACAGGCCGGCACGGCAGGAGGTGGCAGCGGGCCAGGCACGGCCAGAGCGCCGTGCAGCCTGTCTGCGGAGCGCTGCCCACCGCAGCAGGGCGGCTGCCCACCGCGGCTCCCCAGCAGAAGAGTTCCCTCTGCGTTAAGCACATGCCACCCGCCCTGTGCCTCTGGCCCGCAGGGCTGATTTGGTGCCATCCACAGCTCCACGTGCTCTCTTGGGACTTTGTTACCTCACCCCTGTCTGCCCTCCCCCTTGCTCCCCAGGAGGTTCCCGCAGGAAGAGTCAGCGGGAGCTGCTGGTCCCTCACTGCGGTGGGAGCCCGTGGCTGGATGTGGAATTGGTGCTCAGTCCCACTGCTGGGGTAGCTCCTGATGGGACCTCAGCCCTTCCTTGGACACTCCGCCTGGTCACGTTCCCAGGCTCCTGGCAGCTGGGCTCCTTGCAGCTCTGGTCACTGCATCCCAGCTCTGAGGAATAGGTTGCAGCTGTAACTTGCCCCTGCCTCCGGGACCACGCTGGCATCTCCTGTATGTTGTGTCCAGAGAAAGAAGCAGTACAACCTACAGCTGTCTGCTGACAGTCATCAGCGCCAGCCCGCAGCCCTCCCTGGCTCCCTCAGCTACATCTGAACAAGCTGGTGCTTGTTTGTCCTCCTACCAGCAGAGCTGGCTAGCACCTTAACCCTTCCCTCCTCTGGCAGGTGGGGAATCTTCAGAGAAGCAAAGCGGAGGTGCATTGGAATTGCAACTCAAATCCACAGATTGCATAGGAAACCAGGAACAATGTAGGAAACAATTCCAGGAAATGAGCTCAAAATGCTGAGCTGGCACTGCTAAAGGGCTTGATGGTATAGGAGAACACATTTGGGCAAGAGATTTAATAATAGCCTTTAACAAAGAGGGAGAGGCTGAGATCTGAGTCCTTCTCTTATAAAAGTCCAGACAGAGGGATCATTAGCTTTATTTTTAGGCCAGGCTGAGTAATCAGTAGGTTTGAAGATTTGCCTTCTCTATTTCAACTGTTCTAGGAGGTGTTATGCTGGTAGAGCTGGGATCAAAACCACACCATGTTATCAGATGCAGCACCTCTCTGCTAGTTCCAGGGACCTACCTCTGTGACCCGTTGTTGAGCCAGTGTTTCATTTGCTTTTTATCACGCCTCAGAGCAGCCACACAACACACACACAGCTTGGGCTAGTCAGACCTCCAGGTGGGAAAATGTGGCTGTTAGAACTGAGTCCAGACCTTCCTCCCACATAACCTTCTTCTCCCTCCCTTGCTCACGCACTCTTTCTGACATTCCGTTTTGCAGCATGCTGGCTCTGGCCTTCCCACCCAAAGGGCTTTCCAGTATCTACAAATGGAAACTGAAGTGAGCCAGTTTTGCCATGGAATCCAGCGTGCCAGCTGTAAGGGGCCTGAAGTGCCAGCAAACGTCATCTGGAGTGGGGGTGCCCGAGTGCTGCAGGTTGTATAGTTGCTGCAAACAAGGCCTGCTCTCACTGGTGCTGTGCAGAGGTGGCCTTATTCACTGCTGTGATCAGATGTTCAAAAGACACTTGGGTGAGGGAGTGGGGAAGCTAACATCAATTAAAGTGAGATTTCATTTGGGGATTTCCCTCATCTCCTTTCACTTCCCTCGAGCTATGCAAGGGGTGGGGAAGGGAGAGATGCTCACGCTTAGAGGAGGAAAATTTCCCCTCAGACCTGCGGTGGCTGTGGGGCTGGGGAGACAGGCTGCCAGTATTACGTGTTATGCTGCATGTATATCCATCAGCCGCAGGGCTCTGGCAAGAGGCCCTGGCTGGAATTAACCTGCAGTAACCCCGTGGCGTAGGGGCAGCCTTGGCAGGGTGTGCCTGCGCAGGCTGCACTCGAGTAGGAAAGCCAGTATAATCCGCTCATTCATAGCGCTTAAAGAGCCACAGAGGGGTTTGTTGTTTTTTTTACCCCTTGGTTCTCGTAGAAGGGAAGAGGGTTTGGGAATGGTGTTCTCCATCCTGATGAGGAAGCGCACGCTTCACCAATCCCAGCCAGCCCTCTACATCAGTCCAGCACGTTTTCAAGTAACGTTTTTATTATGAACGAATAAAATCTCAGGTCAGCACAACCAGATGTCTGTTTCCATATTAGTAGAAATTATTTCAAAAAGGTTTTTTGTTTTTTTCTTTCCCAGTACACAAAACAGAGATACTACTATGCAGAAATCCCTAAGTTGTGAAAAATCATACCCTACTCACATTTTTACAGTGACAGAGCTCAGACTACATGGAGATTCGACTTTGCGATCCTTCCCTGAACACCCAACATTTGGACATCTGCTCTTCACAATACCAGCGGGGCTGGGAACCGTTGTGGAGCACAAACCCGTCTATGCTTCTGCCAGCAGTGGTGTGCACGTGGCACATACACCTCCCTCCTCTGCACTCCTTGCCAGCCAGCCTCAACAGCCCCCCCCATCACCCCCCGCAAGGCAGGCCATCAGGCCCTGGTACAGATAGGGAAACTGAGGCACGGAGAGTTTTTTTTTGTTTGTTTTTTTTTTCAAGTGACCTTATCCCAGATCAGACAGTGAGCAAGTAGCTATGCTGGGAACAGGTCCCAGGAGAATGGCTGCTCTAGCCACGAGGCCCCACTGCTGTCTTCTCTGTTTCCATCTATCCCAGACTCATTTAAACTAAACATACACATGATGTGTCCAGGATGCAAACATGCCACAGAAAACCAAAATTATTGGGGTGTATATATATATATATATATATCTCTCTCAAACACAATTCTACTTAAAGTGTTGTATCTGTTTCTTAACCTAACAAAAATTCTAACTCAAATACATTCAAAATCACCTGCACCCACAGTTCAATGTAGGCAATTAAATAATTAAGAAACCCCTCGAATGTTCATAGTTCAGAAAAAAACAAAACAAAAAAACCCAAAAAAACCCAGCAAATAGCTGTCAATACTCCTATGTATATTAAAGAATGATTTAAGGCACCCAGAGATATTTGCCAATCTACCTTTTCAAGTGACTGAGCAAACACCAGGACTGTTTGGTTACTGCTCCTCAGTTTCCACCCTAATTCCAGACTCTGGACCCAAATTAGCATTTGAAATTTGTAAAGGAACGTTTGATGTCAAACCATGCTTCTCTGCTGAGAGGATGTGAAATATTGCAGCATGTCACGGCATGCTTCTCTACCCTAGAGTATGTTACACAACACCTTAAGGGCAGCAGGAGCAAGGAAATGATTCTCCTCTCCCCTCTCCACAAACCTTTCAAATTACTGGCTGCAGCAAATTCATCCTCTGTGGAGACTTCTGTGAGTTCAGAGGGGTCTAGATTAGAGCAAAGTAAACCTGCAATTACAAAGCTGACTGTTTCTCTTTTTTTATGGAAGGCTTTTTTTTTTAAATGGTAGGTCTAGCTACAAGCCCCTTTGTCTCAGCCAGCTATGAGCCTCAGAGCAGTGAAGATGGCATCTCCTGACACTCAGAGCTGCAGGGCTTCTTGCTCCATTCCTCCCTGTTGTACCTCTTGACTGGAGACCACACTTCTCCTGATGGCTCAAAACGAAGGCTCTCATTGCTGAGCCGTAACAAGGCCATGGTGGTGGCATGGAGGGAAAAGGAGAGAGTAACTTTTTTTCTGAGTAACAAGCATGCTCTTGTTAAGGAGAATGTCACAGAGCTGTCCTGGCTCCTGGCAAGTTTCACAGCAGGAGGAAGAAGCACAGCTGCAGAGACCTGCTCCCGTGAAGCCTGCCTGGCTGCTTTGTGGTGGAGCTGTGGCGGGGAAGTTGGCATCCACTCTGTCTCTGCCCTCCCTGGCCTCCCTGAATGAGACACTGCAAACCCCACTCCAACATCACTTCCTTCCAGCCATCTCTTCTGCTTTCCTCCAGCTGTATTTGAGGCATTTATGTAACAAAACAAATACTATTGCTATAACTAATAACAAAAATGAATACTCATGGGGACAGTTAAGGGGGGAAAAAAACAAAGCATAAAAAAAGCCCAGTGAGAGGCTCCAGGCTATGATACCCTGAACCTAACCCACTCCCTGAACTCAAGCTGCGATCTCTGCAACTTGCAGGAAACACCCACAAGGACTTTTTTTCCCCCAGCACACCCTCCAGCTGCATGCCCACATCAGCTTGGTGATGTAACTGACCTTTCCACAGGCTCAGCCACCCTCGCTGCCTGCCTCGCTGGCGAAGGAGCGAGCCGCCGAGATGGTTTGCCAAGGGGGCTGGGAGGCAAGCTAAGGGACTAATGAGTAGCTGCTTTCACTTCCACTTCCCGATGCCTCAGAGGGGCAGGGAATGGCAAACCACTACGGTGGATCCCGAGCAGGAAAGCCCAGAGGTGACCTACACTGGCAGCAGTGTCTTGCCTTGGAGGTCTGCACTCTCTCAAGCTCCCCATGCTGCCTGGCCCCACATTGGCGTCTCTCAGGCACTAGTTAATTGACAGAGCTGAGCCCCTGAGGATGGACTGACTTGGACATCCTCACCCCTCCTTGTGCCTACAGGTACTCCCTTTGCCCGGGCCCTGTGCTCAGCACAGGCTGCGAGTCTGCAGGGCAGGCACAGACACCAGGAGATTTGCCTGCCTGTTCCTAGAGCGCATAAAGCAGCTTAACCTAGCGGCGAGGCTCTAATTTACATCCTTCTCTCCCGCTCTGTTTTGGCAAAGTCCCACTTGCCAGCAAAAGTCTGGTTGGCAGCAAACAAAACTACGCAGGGCTGGTGCCACCACACAGCAGCACACCCCTCCTTCTGTCCCCTCCTTGCTGTGACTCCACTGTGGCCATGGAGCCAGGCTGCACCCTCAGTCCCTAGTGGCACCGGGCACAACAGGCAGTGCAGGGAGGGAAGATGTGACACCAGAGGGAGCAGGTAATAAGGCCACCAAGGCTTGCCCTCCAATGCCCATTGCCACCACCAGACCTCACCAGCCACCAGTGAGAGTCTGGGGGCTCTCCTCCCCCCAGCCAGAGATGCTCTGTGGAGGGGAAGGGGAGAATACTTCCCAAGAGACACCTTGGAAAGAGACAAGTGTCTTTCCAATGGTAAAAGGAATGGGCTGCTTTTCCTGGGGAGAGCAGTTTAGCCATGCCACATCCGTCCACAGCCCTTGAGAAAGGAAGAGGGACAGAGGAAGGAATTTTTGAGGGAAGATGGTGGGGAGAGGGTGACTGACTTTGGCTTAACCCTTCAGCTGGCTGGTACAGGCTTCCTAAACTCCACGGTACATAGCTGTCTGCGATACACCTCCCCAGGCTGCTTCCAACCAGTTCCTCTGCCAGGGAGAGACCAGGAAGATGTAAAGTGAGAGAGAGGCTGGAGCAAAAAGAAGGCAAAGGAAAAGGAGGGAAAGGGGTGGGCTTGCATTATAAAGGCAGAGTCCTAGATCTTACATACATCACATAAAACACAGCATGGGAGGGTGTGTGTTAAAACTCATTATCATTATCTTAAGCAAACTGGTAGCATTATTCAGTAGTTAGTAAACAGAACATTAAACCTTTGTCCAGCGTGTTCTGAGGGGTCAGGAAGGGAGAAAGGGAGAAAAAAGGAGGAAAAAGTGTGGATGTATGTGTGAAGGGGAACAAGAATTCAGCCACTCTTGTGACTCCCATCTCCAGTCCGCATTTTCCGAGCCAGGATGACCTCCTTGGAGACCTTCTTGCGATCACTGGCCAGCCCCAGGAGGCACATGAGGTCAATGAAGGCTGTGGTTAAGTTCAATCGCCAGCCAAACTCACTGGTGGAGTAGTCATAGGGGAAGGTATGGTGATAATTGTGGAAGCCTTCTCCTGCAAAACACAACCAGGGAGATGGTGTTGTAGAGCTCCAGGTGATGGCCCCTTTATCTTGGCCCAAAGCACCCCATTCCTGAATGGGCTCTGGACTGAGTCCAGCTTCTTCTCTCCTGCTCTCTCCAATCTACCCTGTCTCATTCAGTCACAGTCCAGCATGCCCAGACTGCCCCAAATGAACCAATGACAGTTACTGAGGACCTGTGGTACTTTAGAGGAAAACAAGCCTGTGGCAAGGAATTCAGAAAGGTTCTTCACCAGCAGCTGCACCAAAACACCAGGACAATCCTAATGATTTTCCTCCATCACCATGATAAATCTTCTAATATTGATAAAGCTACCTGCATCAAGTCCCACAGGCCAGACCAGCCAATACTCCTACAACACTGACAGTCAATGCCAAATCCAAAGGGCATTTCCAGATGGGAATAATCCAGAAAGACTTCTACTAAGCAGTCTACCCCAGGCAGCCACCTTCTGCTCTGGCCACTGTCAGTGCTAGCTTCAGTGCTCACCCCTTCAATGACATGCACTAGACTCTTGCTTCTAACCTGCTAAGTCTCTGCAGTTAAAATCTCTCCCTACTAAAATCCAGAAGCAGATCTTGCAGTGCTGGAAATCATTGCAGCCCCAGTGATGTAAAATGATTCAAACTAGTTAAGTATTTGGGCTTGGGAGAACAGATCAGCTCAGATCAGCTGACTCTGGGATGTGCTTTCCTAGGGTCCCCAAAATTTCAGGAAAATTGGAGGCCTGTGGCCAGTGGGGTTCCACAGAAGTCACTTGTGAGGTCATTTCTATTCAATATCTTCATCAGCAATCTGAATGAGGGGACAGAGTGTACCCTCAGCAAGTTCCCTAATGACACCAAACTGGGACGACTGGCTGATTCCCCAGAGGCTGTGCTGCCATTCAGCAGGATCTTGACCAGCTTGAGAGTTGGGCAGAGAGGAATCTCATGAGGTTCAACAA
>WBNH01003129.1:423677-476290 GCA_013401255.1 Urocolius indicus | reverse complement strand
TGACAGGACAAGGGGTAATGGACAAAAGCTGGAACAAAAAGTTCCACTTAAAGAAAAACTGCTTTACTGTGAGGGAGCCCTGGCACAGGCTGCCCAGGCAGGGTGTGGAGTCTCCTTCTCTGGAGGTTTTCAAACCTGCATGGATGCGTTCCTGTGCAGGTGGACCTGCTTTAGCAGGGAGGTTGTACTAGATGATCTCTAGAAGTCCCTTCCAATCCCTACCATTCTGTGATATTTGGCTTGCCTCATCCTCAGTTACCCCCAAAAATCACCAGCTGCCCTGAGAACATGTCCACGTGTGCATCTGCTGCTTTTCAGGTTGTCAAATCTAAGACAGATAAGCAGAGATTGCAGCGCACAGTTTTCAGTCTTTTTCAGGACAGAGACCTCCCAGTAGGGTAAATAAAATATTGCTATTGAGATAAGGAGATGCTCAGTGTATTAGAGTCCTTTCCAGGCTGGAGAGAGGCTGGTGGGAGATGACATGTGGGTTGATACGTGAGCTGATACGGTGGGAGCTGCCCTTAAGTACTCTGGCCAGCCTGGGAAACACAGATGCAAGGACTGAAGGGGAAGGGTGCAGGCAAAATGGAACACCTGGAATCACAGAAATTCCTAGAAGCAGCTGCAGCCCCAAGGGGCAGTCCCAACTGTGCAGTCTACCTGCAGCAAAAGACATAGATGCCAAACGTACCTAGGGCCCCGAAGCTGACCAGAGGGTTCTCCCGTGGATTGATGTTCTGATCATATGGCCGGTTGCCAAACATGTGAGCAGCACTGTTCACTAGCCAAGTGGCATTAAGCCCTATGGTGTAGCGCAGGATGGCTGGAATGAAGAAGCTGATGATGATGGATTCGTTCCAGAAGTACCAGGGTACCACAGTGGGCAGTGTGAAGCACAGCAACACCACCGAGGGCTTGTAGAATCTGGAAGAGACCAGGAAGACAGTGCTCAGTGGCGGAGGCAAGACAGGAAAGGCTGGCTCAGTCCTGCCTTTGAAGGATTCTCACTCAACTATATAGGGAAAATCAAGTGCAAAAGTACCTCACCCCTGAGCTCTGTATCATTTGCCCTGGATGGGCAGAAGCCATTCGTGGAGAATCCCAAATCTTATCCCTGGGCAAGAGACTCAAACTGAAGTCCTGCTCTCACTGTCTCAATCTCACAGGTGCACAAAGCAATGTCCCCATCAACCATGAGTCCAGACACCAGCTGCTGCTTTTGGCTTCATTTTCCATTTGCTTCTCAGCTATTGTGGTCTCCATAAATGCAACCTCATGCTTGCAGAGTACCACAGAAAGTCCTATCTCTAGCCCAGTGCTATAACTCCTCCTTGCAGACTTGGTCCTGCCTACCAATACACCACATGGGTCTGTGCTGGGGCTCACCACTCCACTCACCTCCGCTGGAACATCACCACTTTGTCAGCCTTCATGTCACTCAGGTCCAGCTTCTGGCCCTTCTCAATGACATCTGGGTGCTTGCGCACCAGCAGCCAGCCAATGTGGGAGAAGAAGAAACCCCGCATGGCGTTGTGAGGGTCTGCATCTGTCTCAGAGAACTTGTGATGGACGCGGTGGTCTCGTACCCACTCATAGATGTCATTCTGCAAGGCAACAGGAGCAGAGACTTAGGGCCAGGCCTGGAGACTTTCCCTTCAAATTGATAAGAAGGACTAAAGCTAATTTAGACACCTAAAGCTCATTGACCTGAACTCATATCAGTTATTTTATCTTTCTTTAGAGTCTGGAGGTTTTGGATTTTAAAATAGCATCTTCTTTGGATACCACTTCAATTTTCTTTGAAATCTCCCCCTTTGGTGGGCTGCCTTTTTTGTTTAACTGGTTACGTTTAGGCTTTGCTTTGCAGGAGCATCACAGGCTTTGACTGACCAGCCTGTTCCCCTGCCTTGCAATAGGCAGCCCTCATTGGCCAGCCAGTGCCTCCTCCCTCACATGCTCAGCTCTTGTTGGTCACTTGTCCCTGTTTCTACACAATCCTAGCTGGGATTGATCAATCTGCCCCTTCCATCTGCCCTGACATTTTAAATGGGTCAACCTGCCTTGCTTGTCCCGAGGTTGCCAAATCAGACAGATCTGTTTCACATGAGGCCAAGGAGGTTTTTTTAAACATTTTTTTTTCCCCCCATGGAAATCAGTCTTAAAATGTGCTTAAAGCCATGTGTTACACTATCCTAGAAAGCATGAAAGAAACATCCAAGCACGCCTCTGTTGCCTGTATTACACAAGATCCTCCTTAATCTCATAGGTACATAGAACTTTGAAGGTAAGGAAGTAGCATAATAATCCCTGTTACTTGCCTGAAAAGACCAAGTGATTTATCTGCACAGGAAGCCTGTAACAGAGACACAACTCCTCAAGTCTCTCTCAAGTGCTGTAATCACTCCTCCCTCAACCGAGAGTAAATATTTTACCTGCAGCTGTTGCAGAAAGGCAATGGCAGATGTGGGCCAGGATTAAACTCCCATTTTTTTTCCAAGTAGTGGGAACTGCTGCCTTCCAGTCAAATCCCAAGCACCACCAAGTATCACCAGCCCCCACTGACATTAGCTAGAGCTTGGCCACTCAGCATCTCCGCAGAAGAGAATGGCCCAGCAGCTTTCCCTAACCAGTAAGCAGAGAAGCATAGCCAGTACCTATGCTCTCACATTCCAGACCCTACACAGCATCCTACAATGTGAGAAATCTCAGCCTGAAAGCTGAAAGAGAGCTTGGGTTTATACATCTGGAGAGGCTTTGCCCATCTCCTGGTAATCCTTCTGCTGGAGGCAGAGGCACAAATTTGGGAAGAGACGATACACTGCAACTGGAGCATGGTACCACCTCATCCACCACACCCTGTGCACAAACACAAATCAGGGGTCTCAAAGCTGAAAAGTCAATAACTTGACCCAAACTTTAGAACATTTTCTATTGTTTTTATTTTGGGATGACTTCTAACTGCAACTCTGTCTGAAAATCAGTTTTCGGAGACCAGCAAGCCTAGAGGAATGCTTCCCTGGGAGCTTACAGGTACAGGCTGGAACCAGGAGAGCTGTGCTGCAGCTGCCTGGTCTTGCAGGCAGAGGAGTTAATTCAGGACAGAATTTCCCCGAATCACAAGCCACAAGTCTCCAAGAAGCCAATAGGCATTTTCTGCAGGATCTCACATAATATATATCTTAGATACATATCGAGATATATAATCTAGCTCTTGTCTGGCCTCGTAAGTTACTGGACTCACCTTAGAGTTGCTGCCACTAACAGGAATGTGATAAACTGAAATTAAGCCTTCTCCTGATCTCATTAAAGGGAACTATTACCCAAAAAAAAAAGATCCATGAGGAATGGTACTGAAATTTCAGTAAAACTTTGGATTAGTTCCTATTGCAGCTCAAATATCTGCCTGTTTCTGATCTCTGTCTATTCCTATACCCTACAGCAGTAGCTCAGCAAATTCTTTTAACCCTCTTCTCTATAACCCTGCAAAAGATGGTCTTTGTATGGGACTAGACAATACACAGCAACCCATCCCGTTCCCTTGATGACTGCTGGATGGGTAGCTGGAATCAGCAGTTTGGTTCTTCTCATGAAAGACTCTGTTTTGGCACTAATAGAAAATAGGAAAGTTAATCATAAAATCATAGAACATCTCAGTTCAGACCTTTAAGATCATCAAGTCCAACCACTACCCTAACACGGTCAAGCCCATCACTAAGCCATATCCCTCAGCACCTCACCTATGCATCTTTTAAATATCTTCAGAGATGGACTCTACCACCTCCCTGGGCAGACCGTGCTAGAGTTTAACAATCCTCTCAGTAAAAAGGTTCTTCCTAATCTCCAATCTGAACCTCTCCTAGTGCAACTTGAGGTCATTTCCTCTTGTCCTGTCATTCATTACTGGAAAGACCAACCTCCACCTCACAACCCCCTTTCAGGTAGTTGTAGAGAGTGATTATGTCTCCCCTCAGTCTCTCCTTCTCCAGACCAAACACTCCCAGTTCCCTCAATGGCTTCTCATAAGACTTGTTCTCCAGACCCTTCACCAGCTTTGTTGCCAGTCTTTGGACATGCCCCAACACCTCAATGTCCTTCTTGTAGCAAGGGGCCCAGAAATGAACACAGTATTTGAGGTGCAGCCTCACTAGTGCTGAGTACAGGGGGACAATCATTTCTCTGGTCCTGCTGGTCACACTATTTCTTATACAAGCCAGGATGCCATTGGCCTTCTTGGCCAGCTAGGCACACTGCTGGTTTATGTTCAGATGGCTGTTGATCAGCACTCCCAGGTCCTTTTCCGCTGGACACATCCCCAAGCCTGTAGAGTTGCATGGGGTTGTTGTGACCCAAGAGCAGCACCCAGTGCTTGGCCTTGTTAAACCTCATACAGTTGGCCTTAGCCCATTGATCCAGCCTGTCCAGGTCCCTCTGAAATGGTGTTTTATGAAATTTTTCAAGGCTAAATAATTCCATCCCTATTCTGTTCTGCTTACATGTCAATTAAGTGATATCCTCTGCAGCTACAGAGTGGGAGAAAGGAATAATAACTGCTCCACTTAGGCTTTATCCTTCCCCCGTATTTCAGCTACAGAATTACTTAGGGGCACACCACTAGTACTTTTCTGTTAACCTTCTTCTAACAGAAAGTGCTGCACTCTGCCACCCTCCTGAATACTTCTTACACAGGAGCAAACCTACATGAAGTCTCTTCAGATACAGTTGGAGGATGGAGCGCTGTTAGAGCTGCTGCCTGAGAGACCAGGATTTTTCTCTGTCAATGCAATCTGAGTTTTCATTCTGACTTCTTCTAAAGTGGCATCTCTGCTACTTTCTACAGTCCTTATGACTTCCTGGCTTGTTTACTTTGTGGACAGTGAAGTATTCTTAGGACTGGTTAGGCAATATCCTGAGGTGCTTATCAGCTGCCTGCAGTCACTTGTGCTACTCTGAATTGGCCCAAACTTTCTTTCCTTGAAACACCACTGACCTGAGATGACTTTCTCAAAGCCAGTGGTGTGATTTATAACAGTTATTCCTAAATATCACTCCTCCAAATCAGAGAAGCATCCCCCTAACTGCATCATCTCAGCAAATTATTGGTCTTTCTGCAGCAGCAAATTTCCCAGCCTGGCTCTCTCTTCTGTGTAGATGTTTTTCTCCCTTACCAGCTATTCAGCAAAAGAAGAGTGAGGCAACACCAGGAGAGTACTTTGCACTTCCACACCCCTTTCACAGGACCTGAAGCAAGCACAGGGAGACCACACCTCCACCGAAGGGTACATTCCTGCTTTGGAGAGCTTTCCTACCCCTGGTCTTGGCCAACAGTGCTCTCCCCACCCAGTGTGTTTCAGTCACCCTCTGACACGACAAGGTGAGGACAATGAGATGAATTCTAGTGCTGCAGTGCTAGAAAGGGCAAGTTGCTTCCTGACAAGAGACAGTAGGAGAGAGGAACCTCTCCATCAGCTTACACTCCGTAGCTAAGACAGGGATTCACGGGAGCACTTCATTCCAAGGACCAGTGACACATTGAGGAGTTGCTTACCTGGAAGGCCATGGAGTTTGCAATGGTCAAGAAGATCCGCAGGGGCAGTGTGGCTTTGTAGGACCGATGGCTCCAGAGGCGGTGAGATCCAGCTGTTATCCCCAGAGCACTCACCACGAAACACAGAAAGGCTGGAGGAAAGGAAAGCATTGGAGCAGTTACAGCAAGTCAGCCCACAGCAGTTTCAGGCAGAGCAACACAAAGGCAGGCCTTCCCCTGAAGCTGAATAAGCAAGAGAGGGACCCATGGACAGTACAGACTGGGGCAATAAAAATCAACGTGAGAGTGCCCAAGCTACCACAGGCTTCCTAAGCCACATGGGGCAAAACATTTCAGCTCTTCATCTCTGATAAGGAAGAAGGATTCCCCTTATAAGACTTGTCACAATGGCTGGTTCTTCAGTACAGTGCTACCTGTGATGGTGCAGGATCATCAAAATTCTATAAAGTGACTGCTTCATATAGCCCTGTGGTAACAGCTCTGCAGTCCACCAGGGAATGACTTCCCACTTTCCTCCCATCCCAAATAATCAAGGATGTTGCTTTCCTATCTCGCTACTCCTCACTAGATCTCTTTTGCATTCTTTTAACCTAGATGATCTTACAGTTCTTCAGAGGGACAGCTCAAGTCCGGGGTTAGACTTTTCTACTGCTACCTTTCTGAGCTGAAGCTGGCTTGAAAAAAGATCAACCTAACATCCCACTGAAGCCCAGGCTTCACCTTCATCCCTACCACTGACTTAAAATTTGCCGGTTGCTCCCATTTCCAGGATCTTGTCTATCTTACCTTCTGCTCAGCTCCTGTAACATTTATGGAAGGAAACTCCAAGGCAAATAACTCATTCTAAGTCATACTCATGGCAGAGACAGACATTTCTGGGCCTAGTTGAGATTTGAGGCTGTTTAATGTGTTCCCTCTTTACACAGGCCAGAAGGAACTCCTTGCCCCTCTGGCAGATAGTAAAAAAAAAAAAACAAAAACAACCCTCTCCTTCTAGATCGTATTTATGTCTGTACCAGTCTGTATGTTCCCACATGTCCTCCTTGCCACTCTGGAATTTAACCTGGGTTCCAGCATCTGGTCCTAGAACTAAAATGGAGAAAAGACTCCAATAGAGTCATAGCAGCACTACGAAGCTGGGAATAAGAAGAAAAATTGATCTTAAAATTAACTCTTTCTCTTGGAAAGGTCAGAAAGTTTTGCAGAAAGAGGGCATTCAACAGCTGGTTTGCCCTCAGACATAGAGAGGGAGGGGTGCACATCTGTGCATATGTCAGCTGATCCACCTTTGGTCCCCTGGGAGAAGGGATGATGCCTTCTTACCAGTCCCCCAGGGGAAACTTTTTCCTTGGTATAAACTGGGATATTTCAGCCCATTAGATCAACAATGAAAACAGCTCATTATTCTTACATGTAAATCCATGCATAGGAATTGCTGTTACGCTTGACAGTACCCTTCAGTCCAGCCAAACGGCTCTAATCAAGCTTATCTTGAACCCAGAAAATAAGATATTCTGACAGAAAGTTGTCTGGAATCAGAGATCTGAGACACATGCAAGGCACTGTCACTCTCTTCTTTCATTCAGAATAATCCAGGCTTTATTTCCTGTCATCTCCTGTTCGCCTTTCCTTCTGTCCCCCCTTTTTGGCTTTCTACATTTCAAACCTAATCTCTTATCCTCTAAAAGCCAGTCTCAGATGATTTAATATCCTCTGCTGGCCCCTTAAACTTGCATGAACCCTCCTCACTCCCATCTTGCTGTGTAACAGCAGCCTTCCCTGTATACTGATCTGACCATGACTTCCCATCTTCATCTTCTTCCTTGGCTTCCCTGCCTGCTTCCTTATACAGTGCAAGCCTCAGACTAACACATCTCTTCCTCATGCCTCCCAGCACCTCTGTGGTCACTCAGAGTAGCCAAGCAGTCACTGATCATAGATTATTTATAAGGTGTACAGAGGGATGAAAATGCATTACAAGATCCAGCCTTTGCAAAAGGCAACACAGCTTAGCAAAGCTCACAAAGCTGGCCAAGCCTGGAAAGGGAGAAGGGGAGGGATGCTCAAGCAGGTCATTTGGTTCAGGTCTCCCTTTGGCCTTACTGACAGCAAAGTACTTATGCTGGACACCTTTAAGGTCTCACATGCTGACTTGAATGTTATGAACCAGCTCATGATCAGTTCCCCATTGGTTTTAGATTTTAAGAACTCATTTTAAATCAGCCACTATCCTCAGAGATTTGTACAGATGAGCAAACCTTGCAGAAAAACCACCTAACATATGACTGATTTGCAGAACCTCTCTGGCCTCAGACGCTGAAACAAAAGCTGTTCCTCTATGTTTCAGACACTTTCTGCTACCAGCAGAAGTCTGAATCCCCCCTCATTCTTCATAAAACCTCTGTGCAACTTTATGCCTATGGTGCACACCTCAATAGCTGAGGTAGATTTCCAAGGATGACAAGGAGTTCATGGCAGAGCTGAGAGCAGTATCCAGGAGTCTGAATATAACCTCTAACCTACACAGACTTTATGAAAGGCATCAGACAGGGAGTCCATAATAAACAATAGCAGCCTACAGTGGATGTGTGAGGCAACTTGATAGGGAAAGTGGCCAGCTCTCCACTGTGGGGTAAGCAGGCTTAATAGTGCATTGGGGACAGAAATGAACTATGCAATCTTTTGTGATCTTCAATAGCAGTAGAAAGCATATGCCAGGTTACTAGAGTAGAGGCCCCTGATTTCAGGATTCCCTTTCTGGTGAATCCTCATGTACTGACTGGTATTTTTTTTGGTGAAAGAGATCTCCAGGAAGATGATTGGCTGAGACTTTAAGCTTTACTTCAGCATTGCAACAAGGAAGCTCATCTCTATCTCTTTTACAAACGGAATTCTTAGAATTTGCCTGTGGATATCCCCTTCAGGAAAAGATAACACCAGCAATGAAGACATATCAGCAAGCACAAGAAATCACACAAAAGAGACATGGTGGGGACACTGATAGATCCAGAAACCTGAGAACCGATTATATGCTTTTGGGTAGCCTTGCCTGAAAGCTTTTGTTAAAAATTTGGAAGAGTACTCACTGCTTTTGGGTGCCCTGGCACAGAACAGTCACAGTCTTTATCCAAGAATCTCAGCGACTTGTGTTGACTTTTCCTGGACCTGCATCCCAGATTGCTACAACTTCCATGACTCTCTAATTATACTCCCATGATGCCTTGCCTCTTGCCCATATACTGCAATTTATCTAAGGAGCAGACACTTTCTGTGAGAAAGTAGCTAATTGTCAGTCTATGCATACATGACAACCAGCACCAAAAGAAGCCCAAATCCTACTTGAGGACTTTCAGTTCCATCAGCCATACCTAAGAGTTGTTGTGACAATATATGGGCAATAAGATTGAAAAGCCTGGTGGAAAACAGAATTCAGCACCCTAATAATTCAGAGTGTTCATCTCTGCAACAGGTACAATGATGATCACTGCATAGCCAGGGAACCAGCATCTCACAGGGAAAAAGAAAAGCTCCTCCAAGGTTATCTACTAGGAGTGAAATTGGAAAGAAGGTAGAAAAGCTGAAATAAAGTAGCACAGATTTTGACAGCTGCCCTGTGATGCTGCCCCAAAATGAAGGACTTAGGCACTCCATCAGCCAAGATTTCAAAGTCACCTTCCACACCATGCTTTGAAGTATCCAAGATCCAAAAGACTGTCAACTCACGCATGATGTTCCCAATGACCCATTCAACTGGAATACAAAGAATTATGACTACTGGCAGTAATATGCACTCAGTGCTCCAAAAATTAAACCCCAAACATTCTATATTCAGCCATGTCTCTATGACTCACTAGCCTTTACCTCTTCAGCGCCCAGATTCAGTTATGAAAGGAAGCTAGGAATGTGCTAAAGGCATTGTCATCTGCAGTCAAGGCCAAGGATGTTTACATGAAGAGGTGTCTCTGCTCAAGCAGGTGTCCTTGGGCTTCTGCTCAGTGCAAGGAAAAACTACAGCTCTGGACTGTTCCCTCTTTGCCTCCTACTCCTGCTAGACAGGTGCTTATGCTACTCTGACACCAAGAGCAAGGAAATGTGTAGGCTGCATAAGGGAAACATGGTTTAAGAGGAGCAATAGGAGCTACTGTTGATAAAACCTATCTTGCCTAACTGGCAAAATCAGAACTTCCCCCTCATGCTTGGAAGTGAAGCATACCACCTGCTAGTTAAGCCTGGAGAGGACACTAAGTAGAGAGTAGTTGCCAGCAGTAGTCTTGATGAGAAAGTAACAAAAAACTTCACATCCCTTGGGGGTAGCACTAGCTGAGATTTTCATGTTGTCAGAGTTGCCTAAACCATCCAGAAAGATGATCCTTGTTCCAAAGATAACGCAGAGGCAGCAAAAAACACTTCTACCACTGCTGGCATTGCAGGGATCTAGGGTGTTGCTAGAGCACCACGTCAAGAACTGTCACTGTTTTATAGACATTTTTGGCCAGGCTAACAGGGGTTAATACAGATACTGTCAGTCTGCTGCTCAAGAGGGCCAGGAAGACAACCTGTAAATCACGTTTCCAGGGAGGCTCAGTAAAGTTATAGAAGAAATCGCCAATCACTTTTGCATCCTGCCTTTCCAGGCTCAGTCTTTATGCTGTTTGGCAAATGCTGTGAAATCTACTCTTTGATCCCTGAAAAGGCTGCACAAGACTTTGGCTAGTGCAGTACAGAAGACAAACAGTAGAGCTGGCTAGAGAGCCCAGTGCAGGAAAGGCTCAGAGAGCTCTCACCTGATCAACCACCCCAGCTTGTTCTGGGAAGCTCTGTACCAGAAAGAGACCAGGGGATACAATGCACACAGAAACACAGAACAGCAAACAATGATCAAGGCAGGGCTGGAGAGCCTGAGAAACAAAGAGGAATTAGCACAGAGAAAAATGAAAACAAAAGAGGACACAGTCACCAATATAACTGGTTCAGAGGCACAGGAACATGAAGGAGACAGTGGCCTGGATGAAAAGCATACAAGCAGGGGATTGCTCCTTATAATAAAATATAGATGGCAGATCAGCTACCAGGCACCACAGCTGAGAACATCTAGGGTCACATTCATTTTATATTATTTGTACACAGTCTAAGGGAGGAATAATCTGAAAAAGAAAGAAAGAAACAAGCAAAATCCCCAGCAGCTCCAGCACTACCACTGGGACAGCTGATCTACCAGGAGCAGTGTAAGTCTCTGCTGCTTTGTCCTGTGTAAACTGGCAACCATAGTCCTCTCCTTTCTAGGAGAGGATGCTGAGAAAAGAACAGCAAATAACTGAGAAGACAGTTACAAGGCAACTGTATCTGCTAAAGAAAAGCATGAACTGAGGAAGTGGAATGCAAGAAGCAGCAACGAACCTTGCTGAGAAGCCCCACCTGTGGAGGATCAGAGTATCCCAGGTCCAGTCAGAACTGGAAAATAGACTATAGAAGAAAGCTCTGACTTTCAAGGTGCAGGGAAGGGTGGTCCTTTCCCAGAACAAGTGCCAGAGATGCAAGACAGGGAGCTCTGTGTAGTTACTCTGGCTTTGGTATGGTAGGATGGATTTTCAGTCAGTCCAGTTCCCCTAAACTCCATGTTCTTTTCCCATTCCCAGAGCACCTGTCACTCCAGAAGCCACCAAAGAATCTTGCAGTGTCACAGTGGCAGAAGCAACTGGAATTTCACATGAGAGTTGACTGAGGGAGGAGCATTAGGTTAAAAGCAAGGCAGATTCCCACAAAATGCCTTGAGATGCCATACAGACATCCTGAACAGACGTATCTGCAAAGACATTGCCTCAGAGACCATTTTGAGGTAAGGTGGAGCGTGGCAGAGTGCAAAGCAGCATTAACCTTCTGGATCAAGATGTTCAAGCCCACTTCAATATCTCAGGGGAGCTCAAGGGAGAAGAGTTGGATGGATTTGAAATTTACAGTGCATCTCAGCAGCTTCAAATGAAACCAGTAAACCCCACTCACGCTTTCCCTCCTCCTTGCCCCAGTGCCCTGAGGATATCTCTATGCGGTTGGAAGACCCAGGTTGTGAGCAGAGTGAGTGTGAGAAGCCCCTAGCCCCTGCCTAACCTCCATCTGACTGATTGGGGATGGGACACACTGAGCAGGATCAAGACCCCTGAAACTCTCCTCCAAGGTCGTGCTGACATTGCATGTTCTGCCCAGCCCTGTCAGTATCTCATAATGCCCTCCCAAAAGGCCATGCTGGCTGCACAGCGGTTAGTGCCTCTGTTTCTGTAAATGCTGTAGCCAGCCTGACTGAGCCCTGTGGCCTCTAGTAATGCTCATCTCCCAGGCCTCTGCCTGTGAGAGGCTGAAACGGTCCAGGAGGAAATCAATTACTTTATCTGTTCAGAAAGTCATCTCTTTTCCAGTCCAGCTGTGATGCCTGTTGCTCACAGCCATTAGGAGGACAGGCTCTGAGAGCATAACAGACCAGGTGAATTGCTCCAGGCTCTGTCCTCAGCTCAGCTGGCTGGGATGCTCCTCCCAGCTGAGCACTCTGCTAGAGCATGGCTGAAATCAAAAGATACGCCAACAGGTCTCAAATTAGACTGTCATTTTTGTTTCAGGATGCTCCGTTTCACAGGAAAGCAAAGGCTGGATGCAACCTCTCAGCCTCCCTACTGGAAGCCATTTGGCTTCTTGACTCCTCCAGTGCTGCACATAAAGGCTAGTAGAAAGCAAGGCTCCCCTGGAGCTTGGGCCCCAGGCCCAGTTGCCTTTCAAGCAATCAAAGGAGAATTTTGGTTCCTACCCAGGGCAAGGTCTCTGAGAAAGGGAAGTTTTGCCTAGCTACCTTCTGCGGAGTTTTGGTTTCCACTGGAATTTGCTGCCTGGAGAGATGCTTATTTATTTTTTTAAAGCTGTCAGGCTTAGTTCCGGGATGATGGAAGCTGATCTGTGCTTGTGCAAGAATGATAAAAAACCTAAGCTTCAAACTTGACTCTTGACTGTTATTTCCAGCACAACTGTATTTTGTCTCTTTCTACACATACACATGTGGAGGCTCTGTGGGATTTACCCTCCTTTGGTAAGAAAAGGAATGGTTCTTGCTTTTAGGTAGACACCTCATGCCTAATAATGCTTGTGCCTTGCCTCTCTAGCCACCCCTTAAAGTACTCTTGTTAGCATCTTTCTTCTTAATTTTCTGGGACTGCCACAGCACTCCATCAAACATCTTTGCTTCACCCTAGAAGTAGCTGCACATTCCAGTGTGGGCTATGTCCAAGCCTAATGCCTGTGAATCAAGTTTGTTCTTTAAGCAGCCAAGCAGTCCCTTGCCAAATCCTTCCCTCTCATGCATGACCTTAGGAGAGACACTAGCAAGCCTTCCCATAGCTTGCTACAAAGTTGGCTGAGTAGCTTTCTCTAACAGAAGACCTCCACTTGCTTCTTCTCCCTGAGTCTGTAGGCCTGGAGGCAAAAACATACCATCCCAACAGATTTGGGGTTTGCAGATGCCAAGAAACCAACAGAGGTATGTGCTTACCCCACGCCAATGTCTGGATCTTTGCAGAAGGTATCAGTGTCAACCCAAATATGGCCCCTAGATGCAGCAGGCTCATAAGAATGATATTCCTCCAGACGTATCGCATTGGGGGCTTGGGGCCTTCTTTCTCCTTGTAGGTCTCATCAAAGATATCATCTACCATGCCCCGGTCTCCTGCCAAGTCCTCGTGAGTGAGTAATTTCTTCTCCATGACAGCGTCTCCATTCCTGGTCACCCGGGAGGTGACTGTGCTGACAGTGGCGGTGCTGGAAGCAGACGAGAACTCCTTGGAGAGGCAGCAATGGCCATTTTCAGGAAAAGAAAAAGGGAAAACAAAACAAGAAGTTGTTGGTTACCAATGCGAGGGACAGAAACACAACAGCCTGGCTGACAGAATCAAGACTCACAGCCTGCAGTTTCCCTAGCTGAGCCCTTGACGCCAAGAAAAGCCTGCTCTGTCCCCACAGAGTCATGGTCTGAGAGGAAGAAGTCCTGACCTTTCTGAGGAGACAAGGTGAATGGTGGACAAGGTGCAGAAAGTAAAGGAAAAGACTTGAAAGCCAATCTTTTTTCCACCAGTAGCTGTGGTGAGATCACTTGCAGGCTGCAAGGACTTTCATTTTCTTTCAGTTTTAGTAGTGGGCGTTTTTAGGTGGGTTTGTGGTCTGGGCTTGTGCATAAGCAGACAACAATAAAGGGAGTCTCATGAATGAACAAAGAGGTGAGAGAGAAATACAGTCTGAAACATGGTTTCATTATAAAGCATCGGACTGATCCTGATAACCTGTCTCTTTGTGTCACCCCACCAGGGATCACTCAGAGAACATCAGGAAAAT
Organism: Urocolius indicus; assembly: GCA_013401255.1. Lineage (NCBI taxonomy): Eukaryota > Metazoa > Chordata > Aves > Coliiformes > Coliidae > Urocolius > Urocolius indicus. The sequence goes on along the minus strand of WBNH01003129.1, from coordinate 462,378 downwards.
CCACATGAGGATTCCTCTGGGGTGCCTCCTTAACTCCCCCTGCCTCACCTTCCAGGCTGTGACATAACAAGACTGACATGCTTGGAGATCAGTGGACAGAAGCAGTTGGAGTGCTGTGCTTCCACTTAGACCTACAGCTCCTATCCCATGCTTGCTGCTAAGCCTCTTATTCCTCTCCCACTTTCCACCCACAGGCAAACGGAGGCATGGGAAGACAGTCCTCTGAGCGAAGGCCACCAGCACACAGAGAGGAAGTTTGAAACAGCAAGTTGGCTCAGTCTGGCTCCCGGCTCCCTCCTATAACCATGACACAACATTCCCTCAGCACACGTTTGTTTGCCCTGGCTGAGTGACAGCCTGCGTGATCAGGCACGTATGACGAAAGGAGCAGACAGGACAGACCTTAGTGAAAGAGGTCACTGAACCCTGAATCACTGATTTCCATCTCTATCATGACAGCTGCATGCTTGCTGGTGCTCGCAGCCCTTTGTCAGGCCAGAACCCAAGTGCCTGACAGGGCTCAACCCAGGGGTGCCAAATGCATGCAATGCAAGTGGTGGGAGGGCACATCACCCCCATCCCCTCACAATCTGAGAATCTGCTCAAAGGGCACGTCCCTCCACTGCCTGTACTGCAGCCTCCACATGTGAAGAGGCAATAAAGGTCAGCCAGCAGGAACGAGAGAGCTGGGACTGCAGGAGGGAGCATGGCCAGGCCAGGAAAGCTCCTTTCCTAATAAAAATCTCTCCTGAATTAACAGCAGATTCCCACCCAGGCACCTGGGATTCTTAAGAGACCACCATTCTGTCATGGCCTAGTTTCCTAAGGGAGGCATTAAAGTCAGGCCCAGAAGCTTACGTGGCTAACCCAACTCCTCCTCTTCCCAAGGGTAGAAGCTAGAGGGCTACAGATATTCCTTCATATGGGGAGGTGCTGGCAAAGATGACAGATTCCCCACATTTGGAAAGTAAAATGATCTCTACAGAGGTAGCCCTCTACCTTTTTCCTTCTGGAATAAAATATTAGAAAGGAAAAAAAAAAAAAATGGACACATAGAATCCTGCTGGTTTCTCTGAACTCAAGCTGCTGCTGAGCTCTGGATCAGCTACCTCTGCACCCAGGTATAGGCTGTCTCTAACTGCTTTCTTGATTAATGTTTTGAGGGTATGATAATCTGAGCTGCTGGAGAATTGAGAGACTCCTCCCTCAGAAAAAAACAAAAAAGCCATGAAAAATGTCTTGTAATCCAGAGATCAGGCAAGGGAAAGTCCTCCCAATTTCAAGGTGTCAGATCTTATCATTAGACATTTTGGCAGGAAGGCACAATTTTCTTCCTTGGCTGCAAGACAATCTACCAATAAGACTTGTCTATGCAGGAAAAATTCTCGGCAGAGATCTGGTGGTATAATTACATGGGTAACACTCTCCATATGGATATGCTGCTTCCACAGTAAGAATGTGGGGTTGAAGTTGCATTTTTCTCCTCCGAAAGAGCTTATGTCACTGTCAAAGTTACACAGGTGCAGAGAAGGAGGTAGGGGAGTGCAAAGAAAACAGCATAGAGGAAAAAAAAACCTCCTTCCAGAGTTACAGTAGCCACATGAGGAATTTTACCAGCATATCTATGCTGCTGGAATTACACTGATAAAATCAAACTGGTCATTTCTCACATGTAAACTAACTTTCAATCAAAAGGGCTATAAAGCAGTTGTGAAACACCATTCCACCATGTGGGATTGTGGGCAGCTTTAGCTGGAAATCAGGAAAATGATGAGGAAAGAATTTTTTTTTTTTTTTACCCTCTAACAGCCACAGTGGCTCCTTTCTTTCTACTGAAGAGAAAGAGATTGGGATTCATGTGGGGTCTAGAGTTGAGAGGGGGAAGTGTCCACCTAAACATTTTCTTGAGCTCTCCCTCATTTATGAATGACTTTGCAGCTCTCATCTGCAGAACAGATGTGTTTCCCCATTTCCAACACTTCTACTCCCTGCCCCCCACACCCCAAACCAGCACTGAATATGCCATAGGTGATCCTGGCACCCAGCCAGCTTATACAACCAACTACAACTCAAAGGCTCCACACTGGATTCAGCCTAGGGGCCTCAGGGCACTGGGTCCAGTATATTTGAATATGCCCAGTGTGACCCAGAGACAGGATTTTTTTCCAGCCTCCAGGATATGCCCCAAAATACATGCCAAGACCATGAAATGTGGTCTGCACACATTGCCCTTGGCATCCTTATTTGGGGGGGCAGGGAGAGAAGCAGTTTTTTACCTCATAGCTTCCCTGGATGGTCAGGGTACCTGCACAAAAGGACTGGGGGAGACCCCTCATGCTGGAGACAAGCAAGAGAGCAGGGCTGTGATTTACCTCTATTCCTTAGCATTGGCAAAAGGGGAATGGATAAAGAGAGTGCAGGAATACCAGAATCAAGCTCCTGCCTTCCCTCAGGCAAAGGGTGGCTGCCAGGAGGGGCAAAAATAATAATTTAAAAGTCTCTGAAGACCAAACAGCTCTACCTATTTTCCTGGTGCCAGGCTGTTACTCAGACCTTCTTGTGCCAAAAATGGGCAGTCTCCCCATTATAAGCTTCCTTGGCTCAGGCGATGTAGAAACAGCCATTCATTTCATCTGAGCAGCTGGCTGCTTTCACCTTGTGTCTGTCCTAGAGATGCTCCCTGCTGCAACATTTAGCTTAAAGATGCTGCAAATGAAAGCCCTTCCTTATTAAAAATAACCAGTAATAATTAGGAACATTTTTTTTTTCCTTAAAGTCACAGCCTGAGCATTACCAAAGCCTCCACGACCTCTTGGCACAAAAGGCGTTCCTGAACACTCCAATTACCAGCGTGCTTTGCTGGATGTTTTTAGGATAAATCTGTATTTGCTATTCAGTCCGTCCGAAGGTATTGACTCGGGGGGCAATCCCGGCGCCGGCGATCCCCACTTCATTCACGGTCTCCCCATGAGACTTGACTGATGCCTTAAATTAGCACCGAATGACTCTGCCTCATGACCGAGAAGCGACACAGAAAGGACACGGGCACACACAGATGTGTGCACACGTGTGTGTTAGTGCGTGCACGGATATGCGTGGATGCCCAAACCCTTTTTATCTCAGGACAGCGGCACCGAAGCGCTGCCGGAGTCGAGGCGATGAAGGAGGAAGAGGCGAGAGGGACGCAAAACACCCGCACCCCCGAGCCTGCCGGCAGCCTCCCGCGTACCTCCTCCTGTAGCAAGTGCGCCGGCATGGCTCTGGCTCTGGCTCTGGCTCTGGCTCTGGCTCTGCCTCCGGCTGTGCTCCTCGGCGGCGCAACGCCGGCCCGCAGGTCCCCGACGGCAGCGAGAGGAGGCGACTGGCTATTGTCGGCCCCTCGCCCGGCGATCTGTGCGGTTCGGAGAGGCGGGCGCAGAGGTATTTAAGCGGGGCTGTTTGCTCGAGGTCTGGTGGGTCTTCCAGTGACCCCCTGCACGCGGCGGGGATGCGCGGGGTCAGCGCGGCGGGTGGCGTGTCTCGGCGGGGGCCCGGCTCTCGGCGCGCCCGGGAGGGTAGGCGGGGCGGGGGGCGGGAGGAAGGATGCTGAGGAAGAGGATGGCGAGGGCCAGGCTCTCTCATGATGCCTGCCTGCTTTTTTTTTTTTTTTTTTTCCCCCGCCTCCCCCCGCTTTTCTCTTTTTTTTTTTTTTTTTTCCCTTTCCCTACCCTTCGCTAGCCGATTGGCTACGGGAAATTTGGTGCCACCGCGGCCCGCTCTCGCCATTGGCTGTCCGCAATCTGCTGTTCGCTCCCCGCGGCGCGTGCCCTGCGCGCCCGCCGCTGCCCGCGTGCCCGGCTCCCAGCCCGCGGGGGAGCGCGCCCCTGCGCCCCGTGCCCCCCAGCCACCATCCCCCCGCCCTGGGGCCGCCCTGCAGGAAATAAAGGGGCGCCCGAGGGCTGTGGGGGAGCGGCGTATGTCTGGAGGAGGGTTAGATACATCTGTGTATGTGTAAATCAGACATTTCTGCAGAGAGAAGCTCACCCACAACTGTGTATCCGGATAGGCGTGTGTTATCTGTGCAGACGTTTATCTCGATAGACAGAAACAATCTGGAAAATGCTGGCTGCAGCGTTTTGAAAAGAATCATGGACGTTTTCTCCCAGAAAACAGCCCCTTTTGACAGAGGACAGAAGGAAAAAAAAGAGCAGCTCAGTTTGCTATCAGCTGTTTTGCATAACAGACTGATCAGTAGCCAGTATTGCCAGCAAAAGGAACATCCGTGCTCTATCTCAAGGAGACCCTCACCATTAAAAGACAAACAGAAGGCCCTTCCAAATAAAACCTCACTGGTGGTGGAGCCTGGAGGCAGCGCTCCTAACCCCGCTGTGTGGTCACTTTGCTAGGCACCCGCAGCTGTTTAGCAGCGAGGCATGGGGTGCTCTAGTGCCATCACCCCAGCCAGGATCTGTTTTGGCTCCTTTCCCTACTCACAGTGTGCCTCCCTCTAACATATTCTGTGAGTGGAACAGTGATGTCAAAAGCCATCTTGAAGTGTGCCTGACCCATTTCTTAGGCAAGTTGTCTGCCTTCCTGTGGTGTGGGTCAAAGATGTCAGGAGAAAACTCCTACTCTGGTACAGCCAATGGACTATTGTTAATTTTTTCAGGTGGGCAGTGATGAAGTAGCAACCAGAAGTCAAAGAGCTGTTAAGGGAGAATTCAGGGACTTGGGATGCCTGATCAGGAGGACAAGCTGTGCTCTCCTCTATCTCTTTGGTTATGGGGAGAGATGAGGTTAGTACCTGTAAGACAAAACAAACTGGTACCTGCTCCAAGCCTTGTGCTACCAACAAAATTTTAGGGGTTTTGAGCATGACACAGTTTACAGGACATCAGGGCTACTTCAAAGAGATGGGATACACCTGTCACAAAGAGAGGAAAGGATATTGGGTCCAGAGTTAGTGGGGCTTTAAACTAGATTTGAAGGAGGAAAGGGGCAAAACCTTTCGGGTTAGAAGGTGTGTTAGAAGCCAGATAAACCAGAAAAGCCCCATGAAAGTCATCATGGGGAGGTCAGGACTTCCTCTCTGCAAAAGGTGGCTGGATCAGTAACCCATCTGAAGTGCATCTACACCAATGCCCACAGCATGGGCAGCAAACAGGAAGAGCTGGAAGCCATTGTGCACCAAGGGAAGTGTGACGTAGTCACCATTATGGAAATATGGTGGGATGAGTCACAAAACTGGAGTGCAGCACTGGATGGTCACAGACTCTTGGATGGCTACAGGCTCTTCAGAAGGGATAGACAAGACAGGAGAGGTGAAGGGGTAGCCCTCTATGTTAGGGAGTGTCTTAACTGTTTAGATGTCAGTGATGGTTAGGATAGGGTCGAGTGTCTATGGGTGAGAATCAGGGATAAGGACAATAGGGGGGTTGTCATGGTAGGAGTCTGCTATAGACCACCCAGCCAGGATGAGGAGACAAATGAGATGTTCTTTAGGCAGCTGGAAAACTCTCTGAATCATGGGCCCTTGTTCTCAAGGGGGACTTCAACTTACCAGATGTCTGCTGGGAATACAATACAGCAGAGAGGAGACAGTGCAGGAGGTTCCTGGAGTGTGTGGAAGATAACTTCCTCACACTGACTGTGAGAGAGCCAATGTGGGAAGGCACCTTGCTTGAGACGGTGTTTGTGAACAAAGAAGGTGGGGGATGTGACAGCTGGAGACTGTCTTGTGCAGAGTGATCATGAAATGAATGAGTTCCTGATCTTCAGAGAATCAAGGAGGAGGATCAGCAGAACTCCTACCTTAGGTTTCTGTAGGGCAGACTTTCACCTGTTTAGGAGGCTAGTTGCTAGAGTCCCTTGGGAGGCAGTCCTGAGGGGCAAAGGGGTCTAGGAAGGGTGGACATTCTTCAAGAAAGAAATCTTAAAGATTTAGGATCAAGCTGGCAGGATCAACCCATGTGCAAGAAGAGGAGCCAGTGGGGCAGAAGACTGTCCTGGCTGAACAGGGAGCTTCTGCTGTTGCTTCAGATGAAAAACATTTTATACTCTTTGGAAGAAAGATCAGGCAGCCGAAGATAGTCATCACAAAGATGTTGTGAGGTCATGTAGGGAGAAAACTAGAAGGGCCAAGGCTCGACTAGAACTTAAGCTGGCCATTACTGTAAAAGACAATAGGAAAAGTTTCTATAAATATATCAGCAATAAAGAGATTGCTAAAGGGAATCTTCATCATTTAATTGATGCAGGGGGAAGTTTAGTGATCAAGGATGAAGAAAAGACTGAGATACTTAATTCCTTCTTTACCTCAGTCTTCAATAATAAAACCAGCTGTTCTATGGGCACCTGGACCCCCTGAGCAAGAAGACAAGGGCAGGGTACAGAAAGAAGTCCCTTTAGACCAAGGGGAAGTGATGTGTGACCTGTTGCTCCATCTTGACTCACACAAGTCCGTGGGGTCAGATGGGATCCATTCAAGTGTGCTGAGGGGGCTGGTGGAAGTGCTCACCAAGCCATTCTCCATCATCTACCAGCAGTCCTGGCTCACTTGGGAGATCCTAGCGGACTGGAGGTTGGCAAATGTGACGCCCCCATCTACAAGAAGGGCCAGAAGAAAGATCCTGGGAACTACAGGCCTGTCAGCCTGACCTCGGTGCAGGGGAATGTTATGGAGCAGATCATCCTGAGCACCATCTGAGGCACATACAGGACAACTCAGTCAACATGGTTTCATGAAGGGCAGGTTCTGTTTCACCAACGTGATGTCNCAGTCTTCAATAATAAAACCAGCTGTTCTATGGGCACCTGGACCCCCTGAGCAAGAAGACAAGGGCAGGGTACAGAAAGAAGTCCCTTTAGACCAAGGGGAAGTGATGTGTGACCTGTTGCTCCATCTTGACTCACACAAGTCCGTGGGGTCAGATGGGATCCATTCAAGTGTGCTGAGGGGGCTGGTGGAAGTGCTCACCAAGCCATTCTCCATCATCTACCAGCAGTCCTGGCTCACTTGGGAGATCCTAGCGGACTGGAGGTTGGCAAATGTGACGCCCCCATCTACAAGAAGGGCCAGAAGAAAGATCCTGGGAACTACAGGCCTGTCAGCCTGACCTCGGTGCAGGGGAATGTTATGGAGCAGATCATCCTGAGCACCATCTGAGGCACATACAGGACAACTCAGTCAACATGGTTTCATGAAGGGCAGGTTCTGTTTCACCAACGTGATGTCCTATGACAAGGTAACCTGCTTAGTGGATGAGGGCAAGTCTGTGGATGTGGTCTTCCTGAACTTCAGTAAAGCTTTTGACAGACTATCCTGGAGGAACTGGCTGCCCATGGCTTGGATGGACCTACTCTGAAATGGGTGGAAAACTGGCAGAGAGTGGTGGTGAATGGAGTTAAATCCAGTTGGCAGCTGGTCATCAGTGGTGTTCACCAGGGCTCAGTGCTGGAGCCTGTTCTGTCTAATGTCTTTATCAATGATCTGGATGAGGGAATCAAGTGTACCCTCAGCAAATTTGCTGATGGCACCAAGCTGGCTGGGTGTGTAGGTCTTTTTGAAGGCAGGAAGGCTCTTCAGAGGGACCTGGACAGGCTGGAGCAATGAAGTTTATGAAGTTTTTGAAGTTTAGCCAAGCCAAGGGCTGGGTCCTGCATATGGGCCACAACAACCCCATGCAATGCTACAGGCTTGGGGCAGAGTGGCTGGAAAGCTGTCCAGCAGAAAAGGACCTGGGGATGTTAATTGACAGCAGCTGAATATGAGCCAGCAGTGTGCCCAGGTGGTCAAGAAGGCCAATGGTGTCCTGGCCTGTATCAGAAATAGTGTGACCAGCAGGTCTGGGAAAAGGACACTTGGCACTGGTGAGGGCATACCTCAAATACTGTGTCCAGGTCTGGGCCTTTCACTACAAGAAGGACATTGTGGTGCTGGACTGTGTCCAGAGACTCGCAACAAGGCTGGTGAAGGGTCTGGAGAACAAGTCTGATAAGGAGCGGCTGAGGGAGCTGGAGTGTTTAGTCATGAGGAGGCTGAGAGGAGACATGATCACTCTCTACAACTCTCTGAAAGGAGATTGTAGTGAGGTGGGAGTCAGTCTCTTCTCTCCAGTAATGAATGATAGGACACAAGGAAGTGGATTCAAGTTGTACCAGGAGAGGTTTAGATTGGACATTAGGAAGAACTTCTTCACTGAGGAGGTGGAAGGGGCTGCCCAGGGAGGTGGTGGAGTCACCATCCCTAGAGATATTTAAAAGACACATAGATGATGTGCCAAGGATTGTTTAGTGATGGGCCTGGCAGTGTTATGGTAGTGGTTAGAGTCAATAATCTTAAAAGTCTTTTCCAACCGTAATGATTCTATGATTCTGTGATTCATATCTCCTGATACGTATCCTGTCCCACTGTGATGGAGCTGACTCTGTGAGGTGCAGACAGACAACCAAGATCTTGCAGAGTCCACCCCTGGGCTGACCCTGCTCAGACATAACGGGACCGATTCAGTGTCAGCTGTCAAAAGTGAGCTCCATTGTAACCACTGGGAGAGAAAAATGGCAATGAAAAATAACAGTAGCCCAATTCTCTGGATTTAGAGGTGGTCAGCAAAGGGAGATCTCTCCATTTGCATTTCACTGTGATGGATAAAGTGGTCTAAGGGTAGTGTGGTTTAGTTTTCTATCAGGAACTTGAGTCTTGCCTGCTTCCTGAGACACGTTATTACAACAGAGAGCCCATGTCAGAAGATGTTTGTATATGGTGAAAGCTGACATGAGTCAGAGAGGGGTTTTGAACTGTCCTTTTAAGACTCCTCCTTAAATCTTTGGTTGACAACACTGAGGGTTATTGAACACTGGGGAGAAAGGATGTCTTAGTTAGATTCTCCATACTTTCTATGTGAGTGTTGGAAGAACATAAACGATGCTAAATACTACCATAAGGAAATCCAACTCCTGATGTTTCCAAAAGAAAACCAGAAAATGAATCATGGAATCATAGAATGGTAGGGTTGGAAGGGACCTTTAGAGATCATCTAGTCCACCCCCCCTGCCGAAGCAGGTTCACCTAGATCCAGTCACATAGAAACATGTCCAATGCAGGTCTTGAAGACCTCCAAGGAAGGACACTCCACACCCTCTCTAATATATTTTTTAAGTGGTACTTGTTGATTTTTTAAAACACTCTTCAGTTCATGCCATATGAGGAATAATCTCAATGCCATGAACCAGGGGGAGAACTGGCAATGCTGCCAGTGGGTGACAATGAGGCTTTTGGAGATTCAAGGTCTACAGCTCATATCCACCAAGCCCTTTCCTGTCAGTTTCTTTCCTGAGATGTGGAGCACAGCTAAGAGGAAACATGCACCACAGTTAGACTTTGTCATCCTCTAAAATTAACACCATGTCTGACTGCTCCCACACAGCAGGAATAAGTTTTCTGAACATTCCCCTGCAAAGTGTCCTGGGAGGTGACCATATTTTTTTTTCTTGCACAGAGGGAAAGATGGATCTTGACCATCTTCAGGGTTGTGCTGGTTTCAAGCCTTTGACACTAAGGACAGCCCTAAAGAAGGCCCTTCACAGCTCAGCTGGCTTCTCTAGCTGGCATCTTGATCACTTTTGAAACAAGTTGACACTCCTGAATGTAGCCACGATGTTCAAGCATTGACATCTTGTTGACGTGAGCGGGACAGTTTGCTTTCCTAATGTTTAGATGGGAGCAGCTCCAGCCTTGCCAGACAAAAGGCATTTTGGCCCTTTGCAGGCAGGACACTTGGCAGCACTATCCCAGCCATGCTCCCTCCTGTGGAGAATTGCTGCTGGCTGGGGCTATGGCCAGCACCCTGCACACCCTTGGCCCCCACCACTGAGTCTTGACCATCCGAGTCTTCTGCTGCAGGTTCCTGTCACAACTCTGCTGCTTAAAGCTTGAGACAAAAGAAGGGATCACTGGACAGCCCAGGTGGGAACCCAGAAATGTCTAGTATAGACACAGCAAAATAGTTTAAACTGGGCTTTCCCTGCTCTAGTTTCTGTTTCTCCAGACTTTTCTCTTTGCTCTCCCAACAGAGCCTTCAGAAGAAGTATGCTGCTGGTGGAGTTCATCAACACTGAAGGAAAGATTCAGCTTCAGCCATCATCCTTGGGAAACTGATGCCATTTTTTTTTCAATCTGATGACTGCTGCCTGAGGTCATGGTCTTTCATAAACAAGCTGATGCCATGCCAGGGTCAGTGGTGAGCACAGCCATGCCACGGGAAGCACAGGCCATGAACTTCAGCACAGGGTTTCTTAATGCATGGTCAAATGTAAGGCCATTTCCACTTTTCTGAGAAGCCCTCCCCATGGATTAATGACCAAGGTGAGTCACTGTGCTAGTGAAAAGCTCTTGCAGAGTACTTTTTGTCAGAGAGTCTCAAAATTTTTGGTTGAGGTTGGGGAAAAGAGAGGTATAAAGAAAGCAGCAATGAAGTTTATCACAAGACACTATCTCTGACCAGAGCTTGTATGAGAAAGAGTGGCTGCATCGTTCTGCTGGGATGCACTAACCGGCCAGGGTTTTTTACCACAGTCTTAAGATGCTGAAAAAGAAAAGCATCAAGGCTAAGATAAGGATGTTTTACCAAAACATTTCCCTTCCTTCTTTCTCCTGAAAAAAAAAAAAAAGGTTTTCCATTTAGCAATAAGTTTTGCAAGGAGATTTCATCCAGTGTCGACATCTTGGAAATTTTAGTGAATCTCCTCAGTCTCTCCAAAAATGTTGAAAAAGCCACACACACACACACACACAAGCTTGCTGCAAGTGTTTTGTAAGGTTTTTTTGTCTTCTTTAACAATATTCCCTGTTTCCCTCCTTTCCTTCTATTTCACAACTTGAAAAAAAAAAAAGAGGAGGAGACTCAAATAAACACAGAATAAGCTGAAAACTGGGGAAAGAGTTGACCCCCACCCCTTTCCCTCTGCCTAAAATAAAGGTTTACAAACATTCTCCTAGGATTATTTTCTACATCTATTTCCTTATTTTGCTGAAGTATGAAGCAATTCCAGCTTTAGAGCTTTTTCTAGGGGTTGGAGAATCATGCCATGGGCCTCTCATCCAAGAAGTGCAAGGGTAATTTTCTGCCATTTCACCAGTCCTCCTTCTTTCCTACTCCTTCCCCTCATAAAGAACCTGCCCATCAAAGGCATAGAGCAGAGCATCTGTGCAGAGCAGGTGAATGTCAGAGCAGTTCACTAGATTCAGAGGTTAATGGTCTCCCTAGTTTTGACAGGACTGACTTCTGGGCACAATGAAGTGTTGCAGAAAAATGGCTACAGAATGAGTTGGGACAAGAGCTGGCTTGGAATACAGGAGCTCAGAATTAATGCTTTCTTGAAAGATAAGGTGATGGAAGCTGCAGGTCTTTCAGGGTTGTCAATCACAGGAGTTCAGATGCTACAGGATCAGATGCCAGCTTGTGGGGTTGCCAGCCTTTTTTAATGTTACTTTCTTCCCCATGCTTTCTCTAGGAATCTGGTGACCCTGTGTTGTATTTTCACACACTCTTTCTTGGCCAGGAGAAGTAGAAAATGACATTCGTTTTTGAAATGGAAAGCTAAGACATAGTCACCTGGCTCCAGAAACTGTGACTTGAGGAGCCTGATGTCATGGGATTTACCAAAAGTGAGATTTATGTTTAAATAAATTGCATCATCTTACTCGCTTGCTTTCTATCATATTCCACCCCCCGACCCCGGCCCTTGAAACATCAACTGCTACTCCATAATTCAATGGATTCCACAAATTCTTGAAGATCCCCTTTCCATCCTCACCCTTGAGGCATGGCTAAATTCAATATGGGTACCTGAGCTCTTCAGTTAACTGCTGTTGGGAGCTCCCAGAAAAGCAGCAGTGACCGGGTGTCTTACCAAAACTGTCTAGGGAAAGGCCAGAGCTGAAGGAAGTTTGTGCCCACTGTGCTGCCCTGCTCCTTCTCAGTGGGAAATGCGGGATTACAGGAAGTTGGTAAGGCAGCAGAAATCACTGATGTCTCCTTACCAGTGTCAGAACAGAAAGCAGATGTAACTGAGGTGATGGGCCATGCCTCCAGGCTGTGACCAGGACAGCTGAATTTCCTGCGATTGGTGCAGTAATCTTATCAGCACCTAGAATTAGACTGATAACAGACTGATGACTGGAATAGGGTGCTTATCTCTGCACTTTGCCCCATCACTTGCTGCCTGACTGGGTACCAGACCGCTTGCCCATCCTCCTCCCCTCCTGTTACCCCAAACAGTCTTTGCTCCCAGTTCTCCCACTGCCAGCAGCAAGAACCCAGCCAGTATTATCTAAACAGTACCATACAATAGACAGCATTGTTGACATTGGATTTTTGCCCTCATTAAAGATGATGTCACAGCCCACCCCTTGGCCACTTCAGCCAGCCCCTCGGGACTGTGAGGCTGTCCTTTGAACTTGGGTAAATAAATTGGGAGGGGAGGGGGAGAAAGGGATGGGGAGAAGAGGAACACAGCAGTCTTTTTGTTGCCATCCTCTCTTCAGCACTGGTGCTTGCTGGTGTCTTTCTACCTACATCAGACATGGGAGGTCAGGTGCTAAGGAGCCATGCACCCTTCCCCACCCTCCCCAGCCTACATCTGCTGGGCAGTGACACCCTCTGTGGTTCTGCAGCCTCCCTTCTTCGGGTTGCAGTTTACTCCAGTCATCTCATTTGTCCTTTCTTCTCCTGTCTTTCTGTGTCTTCCCTCCTACACCTGCATCCCACACCTCCTGCTCCCTTCTCTTCAGGCTAAGACCATCTTCTCAAGCATCTCCTGCTGCCAGCATCATGGAAATGCCAAGCAGGGACCTGGGGAAATGCCACCTCCCTGTGGCAGATCTTCTGACTCAGCTTAGGTGGCATGATCAGTGTCACGCAGTCTTCTGCTCCACGTTGCTACTGAGATTTAGATGCAGCTAACACATCCTTAGATGCATTTAAGGAGGATCACTGTGTGAGGAGAGAGGTGGTGCTGCATGGATGTAAGCGTGAGCCCTGGGGACAGGTTGCCACGTAGTCAGCACAGGGGCACATTGCAGCAACAGCAAGAGATGGGGACACATGCAAGGTCAGTTTGCTGCTTCTCCTGTTGGGCAGAGTGATGCATCCCATGACATTATGTATCCTCTTTGTGTGTGCTCTCTGCAAAGTTGCTTTCTACCCTGTCTTGTTGCTGCAGTAGCAGCCTGGGCATTTGGGGGCTGCCTAACACGTAAGAGAACAAAAAATGGTTTCCCAAAGCTGAGAAATAATCTGGCATCTAGAGATCAGGAAGACGTCTCTATTTCAAGCTGCCAGCTGAATCTAGATAGTTCTTCTCCTTCTGGAGATGTTTCTGATAGATTCCTTTTAGAGGAAGCAGACATACACTATTAGGAAGTAACTGATGGGGCTGCCCTGAGAATATGTACATGCTGCTGGTATGAAAAGCAGGAAGAACAAAGGGAAACTTACTGGATTCTCATCTCAGCTTTCCCTACTCTAGGTTTAGCAGTGACACACAAAAGTAAAGCTCAAAGTTGGGGTTTGCCTCTCCCTGTCTCTCAACTTTGCCTACATCCATACGCCAGTCTCCTTTAAAGTGAGTGCTTTCCTTCCACTTGGACAACAGGGCTAGAGCAGAGAGCTGTCCTTGTGTACCTCCAGAAGCCAGACTTGTATTTCTTCCTTTCTCTCTTCACTTATCTCATTGAAGAGCTCTATCTTGTGAGCAGAGGTTTTTTTTTTTTTGTCTATAAAATGGAGATGGTACTTGTGTCCTTTGTCCTAGTCTGTGATTCTGTGATTCAGTGAAGTCCATTCACAACTGAAAATCTTTCAGGATTCTCACCTGAGCAGAGTGCCTCCACATCATAGTGTGTGACAGGCTGCAGCAGTGTGCATAGCTAGCCAAGGAAAAGACATTCAGACTCTTGAAGGAGAATGGTGCTATAAGCTGTCACGTTTCTGGCCAGGGATATTTTTAGATCTGCTTGCTGGGAATGAAGCCCTTACCTGCCTGCCTGGTTTTGCTGCCTTTCCAGGTCTTTAAAGAACCTGCCTACCCTGTCTCCCTTGAAGGATGGATATGGAAACATACTCTTCCTGTTCCACATCTACTTCCTCACTTAAAGAATGGGGCTGCAGATCTCTGAGTTCGTGTAAGTTTTGGTGGGTAAAATGACCTGTGTTAACCTGGTGGTTGTGTTGTGAGTGCTAACAGGGGGAAAAGACCTGTTGCCAATATAAAAGAAGTACACAGGCAGGTAACACTGAAGGAACCCTAAAGCCTAATATCTGCTCCTAGCTATTTCTGATCACTTTTTAGAAGTGTCCTTGTTTTGTCTCTTAAGTCTAGTGACAGTGGTAACATAGAAATCTCATTCAAAAACTCAGTCTACAAAGGCCTCTTACAAAGTCTGCTCCTCATGGCACTGAATAGCTGCAGCAAGTGATCAACCACTACATGCATACATAGACTCACACAGCCAGCATTCGACATGTTCTATAGTTGATATGCATTTTGCTTCATCCAAGCTGTGTTTGAGAGGGGCGTGTTTGCAGAGAATTCAGGTATAAACTTCAAGAAGTGCCCACGTGGACACAGGAATTACTTCAGCCTTCTATAGTTGATACTGTCAGGCATTTTTATCCCCAAGTCTTTGAGAAACAAATTAAGGTAATACAGTTCTGCAAAGTAGCAGAACTGTATTTGGTATAAAGTTACGTGACATCACAACTGTTCTTACCCTCCTAATTTTACCTAGGTGAGGATAGACTTGGAGGTTTTGGAAAACAAGGCTAAGAACACACACTTTTAGTATAAGAGTTGCTGGAATACATACTTGCAGTACAGCTACTCTGATTTTCCCTGCTGATACATGTGACAGAAGATAGATCAATCTTCCTACTTTAGCAGACTATACTAGAATAGAAAGAGTGGAAAATGTGTTGGAGGTCACTCTCTTTAGATTTCCAATAATATCTTGGCAAATGCAATACATGGACTGAAAAAAATATTATGTCATTTACTAGATAGGTACAAAGTTCTAGCTTTAGGAGAAGAATCAACTGTCTAAACCTACACTGGGGAAGCATCTCATTGGTGAAATGGCAGTTCTGCAGTAAGGGTCTGGGTCAGCAGTGGAGCACATGCTCACAACATCATGGTGCTGCGAGCAGGGAAAATTGTTGAAATAGAAATAGTGGCATAGGAAAGGCACATGAAGTAACTGTCTGGTTCTGCTTGGCACTGGGGACACCTTAACTGAGGCTTTGCTTTCTTTGTCCATTGTGCTGTTGTGCTTTTTAAATAGTCTGCTGGCTCTGTGTTGTGTCTTGGGAATAACAACTCTGCAAAAGGAATTACATGTAAAGATCAGCAATCCAAAACTTGAAGAACCTCCCTGAACAGAAAAAAATAACACACAGGGAGCATCCAGGCAACCTTATCCTGTCCTGCACCAGCAAAGCTTTGGTTGCACGTTACACTAGGCTGTGCAGCTCCAGGGAATGGATACGTGTCAGGATGGCACCTCTCAAACCACTAGCGAGGGACTGCAGTGTTATCCCCCAAGGATGTCCCAAACTGATCACATATTCTGTAATACGCTGAAAGCAGCCCACAGGTACCCCAGGAGTTCCCAGCTGACATGCCTGAATGTTGGGTTAGGATTAAAGTGGAAAGTGCTGGAACACAGATAACAGCTAGCTGGTTTGCAAACATGCAGCATTGCCAGTGACAGGTAGGGTCTCAACTCTTCCTTCACCTCCTATTTCTCAATCAGTCAAGTTTGTCCTTACAGACCTCACTTAGCCAGGTCTATCTAATCCCAAAACTGATTCCAGCCTCTGGCTTTTCAAAGAGCCACCTGAGGTTCTCTTATCTTGTTTTCCTATCTATAAAATGAGATCTTCATGGATTATTTGAAATTACATGTTCAAGAATAAGTAGAGGAAAAGAAATACCATGTAGTGTAGGACTCTGCAAGTTGATATAGTTACACTGCAAATAAATGATCTTAATCTAAGCAAAAGTTCAGTTAGAGAAAACTGGTGGACAAAGGTAGAAAGGTGGTGAATCATTTGCAGCTCTTGAGGAATCAGACTCTGCTCTCTAGCCAGGACTTGGCTAGTACCATTTCCCAAAAGATAAGTGAGTGAGTGAGGACAGGACACCCTAGGGTAGGACTAGGGCAGCTCTTTGATGCCCAAGGGGTCCGTGCCTTAGTTTCCAAAGATGCCAAGACAAACTGTTCTGTATTTCTTCCCTGAGGCCAGGCCTTCAGGTGCAGAGACCCAGCTCTTCCCCTGGTATTGCTGGATCTGTTACAGACGTTTCTTTCACTAATGTGAGTCTCAGCCAGGGACTAAGAGACAAACAGCACCAAAATGTTGTCAGTTGACACCTGAGGGAAAGGGATACTCCTGCAGCAAGCGTGAGAGATGCTCAGGGTTTTGTTCTGGAGGACTCTGATCTCACTGTGTCTCATCTCTAAAGTTTCCTCCAGGTATGATAGGAACAGGCAGGGTGAGTTTCCCCTGGCCAGGTATGAGTTGGGTGACAGTAACCAGTGCTGAGAATATAAGTTTTAACTGCTTATCCAGTTTTATTCCTGCAGCACCACCCCTTGGACTTTCCCTAAATTATCGGCATAGGATATCTGCATTGTCTGTTGCTACTGCCAGAAGGCTCTGAGAGATGGAAAGGTTCCCGAGGTCTCTTATCCAGCCCCTCTCAACATGCAACAGTTTAACTGCAACTTTCAGCAGGTGACTGCTAGTGGGGAGTTTGTTACGTCTTCTGCAACACACATTTGTCCCTCTTGCTGTAGCAATGATATCCAGGGAACAGCAACCTGCTAAATAAAGTTTTCCCAGGTGGAATAAATTGCACTCCCTTCATCCAAAACACCCACATTGGTTCTCAGACAGATTGAGGGCTGAGTGCTCTGCAGAGTTTCTTAGTAAGATTGTCTGATTCTTACCTAGGTGGCAGAGGGCTATGCTGCTCAGTGATGGCTCGGGTCTTTTTGAGGTTGTGCCAGCTCTGCTCTTATTGTTTTTATCAACCAGAGTGACAGAGTAGGCAGTAATTGTCTGAATGTGACAGAGGACACCGCCAATCTGATGTGGGAGGTGAGTGTTCGTGGGATTAGCATTCCCAGTGCTTGGGGCTGCTGGGGTACAACTGAGGAGGGGGCCATGCAGGCAGGACCAAAGGGGACAAGGCAGTGAATACCCAGACAGCCATTCTGCCTGGCCCAAGAGACCTTGTGAAGCCTCAGCTGAACCCACGGTGATGCCAGAGGGTTACTAAATAAGCTAACAACTTGGGCTATGGTAGAAGGAGCAGCAAAGGTCACTATGTGAAGTCATCCTGACACAAGGAAGGCACCAGCTGGAGAAATGCACTGAGTAGTAGATGGCTGTGTCCTCAGAGAGGGAGTCAATTTGGGACAATTCCTAAGGGAGTGAGGAAAATAGGAATGAATGCAAGGTATGTGCTCAGCTGGAAGAAACTGGTTGGTGGCAGGCACAGGAGAAATGAAAGGAGGCAAGGACAAGGCTGGAATAAGACAATAATCTGATACCTCTCTGCACTGAATGTAAGGGAACAGAGCTATGTTGCAGTAAGTGAGATTTAGATTAGGCCTAACTCTGGCTGACAAATCACGCTTTGCCTACTGGGATGGAGGTCTAAGCCTGTGCCTACCCCCTGACACAGGCAGGCATCTGGGGAACTCAGCAGATAAGATGGTTTACCATCACAGCCAAGTGCCATCTCCTGCTCTGGGGTCAGGACGTATAACCTGCCTGGGACCAGGGAAACACTTGTTGAAAAGGCACCAGCCCCAAAACCATATTGACTTGGTGGCCCCTGAGACAGCCGTAGAGGTTTGCCTTCATACATGGGCTTTGCTGGTCTGGGCTGCCTCTGCTCCTACGGAAGGACCGTCCAAAGAGGTGGTTGCCGTGGGAAAACGGTGTCACTAGGCCGGGAAGAAATGCACACGGCGGCTCCTTGGCCACCGCTCGCCAGCCGGGCCTCTCGAGTGCGGGGCCGGGAGCTCTGTCCCCGCACCGGGCGGCAGATGGAGCGCTGCTGACACCCGGTGGCTGGAGCCGGGGACTCCGCGGAGGCGCCGGTGCAGAGCGCAGGGACCCACCCGCCTGCAGAACGAGGCTACCGGCTCCACAGGCGGGCACGGGTAGGGGAGCGACGGTGGCAGAGGGCAACGTCCCACTGCCATATCGGTTGAGCTCGGATGGCGCTCTGCCCTCGTCCTTCCCATCAAGCTGCCGCTCTGGTGTTCGATGTGGTCCTGCACTGCCGTGCATGTTCACATGTTCATAAAGAATGTTACATGTTGGCTGTTTGCAGGGGGAAGGGGAGAAATTAAAAGACGTAGCTGGTCCATTGACTCCTGCAGGCTTGTCCAAAACTGGAAAGTATAAGGGCTCCAGCCCCTAGGAGCTGTGTGGCTGCTGAAGAGTCACTGGTGCAGGAGTGCTCAAGGCCCTGAGAAGCCCCTGGGAGCCATGGGGCATGGAAGGTCTCATCCTAGACGCCAGTCACTTCAGCAAACTGAGGCTGCCATGTTAAACATCTTGGGTAAAACCAGGAAAGATGCCCACGAGGCCTCAAGTTTAATTGATGATTGGAAGTGCAAGCTCAGCTGACATTGCCTGGAAGTGGAAACCAAATGCTTGTAGACAAGTTGAATGGGAACCAACTGAGAATGGATTATCACCAAAAGAATGAACAAAGGAAAAGGGAACTTGGATGTGAAATTATTTATCCATGGCTCTATTTTTTTTCTTTCAATTTAGCAGAGTCACTAAAGTATACTTTTGAGTACAAGAACTATGTTGTACAAGGCTTCTCAAGAACGAGACACCTAAACTTCTGTGATGATTATTCTTGAGAGAAAACAAAAAGGACTGTTTAAAATCCAGATAGAAGCTGGTTATGTTATACAGCTGGACACTTCAGTCCTGCTCCTCAGCAAGGGCATGCAGGTAGGAAAGTGACAACCTTCCTGGGACGGCAAAGAGTTAGTTTGTAACTAACTAACTCAGCATCATCTCTAACTGTTAAAAGCTGTTCTCAGGGGTGCTTCAGCAGCAACTGGTGAGTACCTGCAGAGGCTGTTCACTTCGGTCTAGCAAGCAGATTTACCTTCAGTGTCTCAAGTGTCTATTCTCTTTTAACTGATTGAACTTCAGTTCTAACCATGAAATCTGTATGCTTTGTTGTTCTAATTCAGTGTTTGTTACTGCTATTCGTGAGAATTTATGAACTCTTTGGTGCTCTCTTCTCGTTATATTAAGGATTTAAGAGTGGAACGTTGTCTAAAGGTATGTGTGCTTAGCATAGTGACCAGTAAACGGGGTTTTTTTTGCTTTCAATACTTGAGCCAAACCAACAGAAAGGATGCGGTCCTCTGAACTGGGAGGTGGAACTGACACAAACTCTACTGTCTTGTGCTGTCCTGCGGCCACTTCCCTCCCGTAGTGATGCGGTGGAGCTTTCCGGAGCCATGTCTGCCCGAGCAGGCTTCAGGCTTCTACCAGTGGCCTCAGGCTTCTCTGAAGAACTTCATGATTGAGAGAGGAAATGGAGGCAAGCATGGAAAAGCAGGTCAGGTGCATAGTTGTTTGTAGTTTGTTGGAGGATTTTTAGAGTTCCCTATCTATAAGATTGTGTTTGCTGGGGTTCACAGTCTGGAATTTGCATTGGTAGGGACATCATAAAGAATAGGATGTCCATGAGTATAGGGTGTGGAGCCTTTCTCAAAGGTTGAATAGAAGGGGAACAAAAACTAGCATAAGTTTGGATGCCAGCTGCATTTCTTTGTTATCTGGTGAGGACCGACTCAAGTGGATCTTGTGGGGTATAGGAACAGACTGGAAGTGCAACAAGAGTTAAGAAGAGAGCTTTGAATTCATTATCAGCAACATAAATACTTGGAAAAGTATCTATGCATCTAAATAGACAGGAAAAAAAAAAAGAATTCACAGAAAAGGAAGGTGAAGGTTCGAAAATGTACAAGTGGGAGTTTTATAAGCTGAACTCTGAAATCATGGGACAGAAAGAGAAAACCTGCAGATGTAACTCCCTTCAATTCCCTGACTCTGCAGCAAAGCAGCACTGGCTTGCACTGGGAAATGAAAGATGGAACAGGTGCAAGAAGTGAATGGCAAGAAGAGTGTAAATAGCAGGTGATTTTCAAGAATCAGTCTCCCAGAAGGGTTCTTCTGCCTATGCCAATTCCATACTACACAAAAGCCTCCATCGACCTCTGACAAATCAGGAATAAAGAACAGCTTCCTTTGGCATTGATGTTAAATATTAGTGCTCCAGGATAGATGCAGTAGGGCAGATGACAAGAAGTTTACCCAGGGGTCAGAAGTTGTGTTTCATCAAAAGGGGGTAAGCTGAATTCCCAAGATTGAGGTAGCAATGGGGCACTACCTGCTTCTGTGCCAAACCTCCACCAGGCTCTTTGTGTGGTTCCCGGTTGTCTTTGTGAAACCACATTTGCTCTCAATCTGCTTTAGAAGAAGAGTTAACTAGTGACCAGCTCATACAGACAGAAGTGGGATGTGTGTGTGTTTGCTGCCACCAGGTATGTGATGCAGTTCAGGAGACAGGGCTTAGTAAGGCTACCACAAGTTTAGCAATTCAGAACGCATAAAAAAGGATTATTTAATTACCAGTTTGGTATGGGACTTTCTAAGCTTTACAAAGACCATTCTGGAACTGACTCCATATCCTGTGTTAATCCAGTCCGGGTTTTCCCACCACCGAATCCCAATCCCGTGTGTGAGCCAGTCTGAGTTTTCTCACCACCGAATCCCGATCCCGTGTGTGATCTAGTCCGGGTTTTTCCACTACCGAGTCCCGATCCTGTGTGTGATCCAGTCTGGGTTTTTCCACTACCAAATCCCGATCCTGTGTGTGATCCAGTCTGGGTTTTTCCACTACCGAGTCCCGATCCCGTGTGTGATCTAGTCCGGGTTTTTCCACTACCGAATCCCGATCCCGTGTGTGATCTAGTCCGGGTTTTCCCACTACCGAATCCCGATCCTCTTTGTAATCCAGCCCCCAAGAGTCTCCCGGGGCACATCCCCTCTGCTCCGCCAAGCCTCGCTCCGCCGCGAGGGCACATGCCTGAGGCGGAGGGGAGGGGAAGGTGAGCGAGCTTTCAGTGTCTGTTTGAACAGAGGGTACATTTAGTAGGAAACCAAACAGTGCCCAGGAACACTCTTGGACGTGAAAATATTGTTGGCTATCCTCCTTGGGCACAGACCAACTGTGTGATCACAGCCGCAGAGCATCACCCTCTGCCTTTGGTTGCCCTTCAGCCTCTGCCTTGTAGTTTTAGCTTCCAGTCTCCTGAGTAGAAGATTTGTCTCTTCTTACTGTCTTTGTAGCACAGTGGATAGATTAGCGGTTCTACCCTTTCCTGATCTGGTCTGTAGTAAAAAGGGAATATTTTTAAAAATGATTCCTTAATTGTGATTGAGGAAGAATTGTATTTCCTAACACATTCATGACAAGGCATGGTTGTTGAAAGGAGTTTGCTGAAACTGTCATCCCAGCTTGGATGTCTTTGTCATACAACAGGTGCTTCAAATCACTAATCTCTTGCAGTCCCAGCTGGTATTTATTCCTGTTCAATGTGAGAATCTTTTCCTGGGCGTAGCAGAACATACAACACAACCTGCAAATTTTGCTGCAGAGCATATTGAATCACACATCAGCAGATCATCTATAATCAGTTTCATTGCGGCTAGATCTTTGGAGATCTTCAGTGGGAGGATAATGCCTACTCCAAAGACCAAAGCAACCCTGCAGGTAAGGTGATGGGAGCCCAGTTGCAAAGTACTGCTGCTTTGAGCTGGTTAGAGCCTTTGATGATCAGTCCGAAGTTGTTTATCGTTTCATGTTTCAAAGTCCAAGCTTTTAATTCCTTGAGCTATTCCAGCGAGTAACCTCAAATATCCCCGGGATTCACGTCAGCCCTGTGCATCTGGATAAATTCTTCATGTATTTGCTTTGTACCACACTGCCAAGGCTTGTCAGCTGCCATGGGGTTTATGCTGCCAATTGCTAGAAGTCAGCGATTTGTCTGTATTTACATGAATCAACCTAAAACTAACTTGGTGCAGAGAAACAGTGTCCTTCAGAGGCTAAGTGATGCATCTGAACATTTGAGGCATCTACTTTGGGATCAGATGAACTGTGCCCTAGAAATTATTGTTTATTTCCAGAGTGAGAGAAAGATATCTATTTCTAAGCTTAGCTGGATGAAACTCACCCCGTATGTTTGCCCTTCAGTCCAGTTCAACTTTTCCTTAGGTTCTCAGTAATCTCTCGGTATCAGCAGAGCTAAGAAGGACTTAGGACAAATTTTCTGTGTTGTAGGAGGCACCGAGAAAGCAAATAGAAAACCACGTCGTGGCATATCATTATCTAACATGTTGTGACCTGCAACTACACTCCAGTTCTGTGTTATAATTGCCTTTTCAAAAAACCTGCAAATTATCATCCTTTCGGAGTGTACTAGAGCAACACCTAATACCTCAGACCTTATAGGTCTAGCACATGGCCAGGGAAACAGAACCACATCTCCCCTTGGGCTAGAGCTGGGGTTACAACATTGTGATAAATGCAATACTGTCCCAGATAGTTAACTCCTCTCGATAAGAACCCACAGTGGTTTCCTGTGTTGCTCTTTCAGACTTTCTCACCTGATTAGCACCAAATCTGTTTCACTCCCATCAGAATACCTGTTAGTCATTTACATCTTACCATATCAGCAACTGGAGTTTCTTAGTATAGATACCTAATAATTTAGGGATATAGTTAAGAAAACTAAAAACTAATTCTTCTGATTTGGAATTAGGATCATTTGTTGTGACTTGAAAACCTTACTGAAATGTGTCTAAAACATAGTAGCAAGTACACATATCTGAGGATGAAAATAATGATCAGGACTATAGAAATGAGATCAGGAAGGCTAAACTGATACATATTTGTGAGGGTATAAAAGAAAAAAAAGGAAGAAAAAAAAGATTCCATAATGAAAATGTGAAGGAACGACAAAGGCAAGTTAGAATTTTACTACTTAGGAGGAAATAAGACCAAATTGTAGACAATAAGGAAATTAAATTGTTCAAGGCTTTCAATTGGAAAGTTAGGTGTGTCCAGAAGTTTAGCAAAATGAGTTCTAATTCCATGTGAGGGGCTTAAGTCAGAAAATGGAAAGACCAGGTTAAAGAACGTTTTAAAGCAAGCACGTAGAAAGAAGAATATGAAAAAAAGAGAAATGCTGTAGGTTATTTGAGGAATTAGCAAACGCTGTGACTGAATTGTTAGTAACCTGTAGTACTTGGGGGAAAATGATAACCCAACACTTCTCGGCTTTCTCAGCATCATTCATCAGTAGATTTCCATCTCCACTGAATGGTCACCCTTTTTCCTTCCTCTTTTTCATGCTCAGATTTCTTATTGCCTTTTATGGTCCCTGCATCTTGAATCATATTCTTTCCAATATGTGTGCCCAGGGGCTGACATGGAAAGTTTGAAGGCCTGCGATGAACATTTAGGCACAGTGGTTTAAAAATGTGAGAACTCCTCATAGGCTTCATTCTCCCCTGTTTCCTCTCCATGGAAAGTGCTGGTTTGAAATATGGCACAGGAGCAGCTAGAACCTCATCACAGTTGTGGTAGAGAGTTCTCCACTCCACTACATTGCTCTTGTGCTTACGTTGGATGCTTGTAGATTTTTGTTACTCCCACTGCTGTATGGCTAATGTGTATGTATCTATGTAAGCCTGCCATTGAGAGAACTGAAACCATGCAGTCATAATGAGTTGGAAATGGACTTCAGTCTTGCACCATGGGTCCTGTGAGTAATCCATATGTCACAGGCCTCTTCAGCATCACTGAGATTCCTCTCCTGTCATGGGGACTGTTGAGCTGAACAAATGTTCAAGGGTCAGGACATCATTTTATATCGGTATTATCTAGTAATGCTTTTTCTGCCACAAACTGCCCTGCATGGCTGAGCATACTGGAAATATTGTTATGTGTATGTGCACACAGAGCTGTCCAAAGGTTTCTGAGACAGAAAACTGAAAAAAGACTTCTCTCTTCAAAAAGACCGCTGCAGATACTTGGAGAGATGCATTTTAGGGCATGAATTCTATCCCAGACAAAGTCTCTCAAGATGCATGACACCAGGGCAGATATTGCAGAACGTATAACCTGGCCAAGGGTCCTGGCACAGAAAGGAGAATGAAGTCAGGAAGCATTTCAATTACATGTCTCCTGAAAAACAATGATGCCATTGATAACACACTCTTAAACTGTGAGCAAAGGCAATGTCACAGTATTCCCGAGCCAACATCTTCATTATTCAGCAAGTAATTGGGTCAAAGTTACCCCTTTTTTTTTTTTTTTATTAAATGAGAGCTGAACAACAAGAAGAAATTCCCATCGAGACTTTTATATAATACTTGCCATCCATTCTTCCATGCAAAAATATCCTGCCAGCTCTAATGTGAGGCATTATTGAAACCTGTGAAGAGCATCTTAGAATTGCTTGGCTTTAACATCTAATTTAACCATATTAAAGTTCATATATGAAATTAATCTTACAGCTCACATCAGTTACAGCTGAACTAGCCAAGGTATTTCAGCATGAAGGTATTGAAAGTCAAGTCCATAGCTCCCAAAAGTCATCTGACTGGATGCATTGTGTGAAACTCTCTAGCATTGTTGGCATCAGTTCCAGTCCAGCCTGTCTGTTTTTTCCTAAGTTGAAATTGTCAGGACTAAAATTGTCACAACTGTAAATGTCCTTCATTACATTGTTGCAATGGTACTGCTGCAGAAAGTCTTTGGTGTCCGGAATTTCCTGATATTTTCTTCTTGTATATTTTTCCTTTGAAACTTATTAGTCCCAGGATTTTTGTCATGAGAGTTTTGTCTAGATATTTACAACATATCCTTGTGACTTTAAATAGAAGTTGGTTTAGAAGATAAAATGGGTAAAAAAAGCCTTTTTCATTATGAAATGTGAAGCAAATTACTGCTGATCGAGTTTATTGAGCACAAACATATATTGGCATCAGTAAAGACATAGATTCATATAATAGTTTGGGCTGGAAAGGACTTTTAAAGGTTATCTAGTCTATCTCCTAACTGATGGGAGATACAGTAATGCATCACATTGGAAGGCTGATACTAGATGGAAAATATATAAACTGGATGTTTTAAGGAAAGAGATGTCAATATACTGAACACACTACTTTTCATTGCCAGCTGCTGTCCAAACCCATTATTAATTTTGGAGTGGTCCAGGCTTGCTTATTTCTTTTGGCTACCAAGGTCTGTGAAGCTGCAAAGGCTGCTTGTTGATGACATGGCTGTGTGTTAACTAAGTGCCAGTGTATCATGTATTTCTCTCCTGCAGGACTTAGCATTCAGTGGTCTTAAAATCTTCTCTAAATAACAGTTAATTATCATTCTCAACATCCTACCAGCTTTGTAAGTAGCTTGCCATTTACCAGGTAAAGCTAATTATAAACATGTTAATACTTTCTGACTGTATGCAATCATATACGAACTATAAATGATTGTATATAAAGAGCATTATTCCCCTACTTGTGGCAAATCAGGTGTATAGAGTTTACAGACTAAGGGACATACAATGTGTTGCTGAGTCAGCCAACAACAGGCACCTCTACAGGAGCTCCAACCATCAGACTGAACTTAAATCACTCACAGTAGATGCTTACATGCCTGTGTCCCATGCAGAAATCTCCCTGCTGGCTTTAGTAGATTAACAAGATCAAAATAATATTTTCATATTTTAGGCATAACTTCTTGATTCATATAAACAGGTATGCTTTGCTTCCAAATGAATTTCAGGTGTAATGCTCCTTTAAAGCATGTTCTGATAGTCTACCTTTCAAAACCTAAAGGCATGAGTAGGCTATTGAACTCAGTTTTATGACCACAGGGGCAATGGAGGAAATATAGGCTTACTAGGTATTCTATGATTAAAATCATAGACTAAAATAGCAATTTAGAAGTCCTGTTATGAAATTTATTTATCTTGACAGCCCTAGCTAAAAGCATATGATGTGCTCCAAAAGAACCTGCTATAAATCAAACATCAGTTCATTTCAGCCATTGCTTCATGCCCAATGAAATCTCCAAGATGAGGCTTCATAACTGTTTTAGTGTAGTTGCTTGAGAAACATTCAGATACTTCACAAATGGGGTTAGGTGTTGATTTACACAGAAATGGTCAGGAAACACCTTCTACTGGTCAAGAACTTGTGAAGCTTATGCAATGACCTGTTCCTCTTCAAACTTTTGACCTGGGATAACCCATGTAATCTTTCCTCCCTGTTTGAGTGTTGTAAAAATAGCTGAATGTTCCTATATATTCTGGCATCAGGGTAATGGGAGCCATATAAATGCCTTAGCAAGAGAGAGAAAATAGCAGGGGAGAGAGATCATCCCTGGCATGACTCCTGGGTGCCTCCCCTCTAAATATGCATCATGCTTCATCCAGACAGGTTTTATTTACATCCTTGCTCATGACTGCAGCTTTTGTAGGATTGGCTGGACGTGGTAAGATACTGCTTATTTTGTCATTGGTTTTCTTGCATAAAAGGGAAAAAATCCTCCATAGTTAGAGGTCCCCATAGAGTGCTTAGGACACTTGCAGGCAGAGGGATGAGTGGGAAATAAGTGGTTCTCAGGTGTCTTAGAATGAGCAAGTTGAACTGAATTATTTGGGGCAGAGTAGATTCATTTCTTTCAGATTCACTACCTGCTTTACAGTTATCTTATCCTGTCTTCCTTTGTTGTTATCTTTTTTTAAATGAGGAAGAGAAATCCATGATTAAAAATAAGTTCTTTGGAATGGTGTTTTGTATTTGTGATCTTTTAGTTAAAACACTACAATTAGGAAGTTGTAGATGACAGACAATTCTGGAATAACCAGTACAAAGAAGCATTAAAAAAATTAAGAGTGGAAGGTAAATGTAATTCAGAAGATAGTATATGAATGCCAGATTATTCTGTACTCATAGATCCTTTGTTTGTGTACAGAGATTTTAGCCATACATACAGAGGTAAAACGCTAGTTTGCCAATAGTAGGCAAGGAAAGAAAGTAGCCTGTATGATAGTATACTGGTTTCCAAACTGTAGGTAGTGTAAACCACTCTGGAAACCTATTTCATTATGAAAAAAAATGTGTTACCGACCAACATAATTATAGTGCTTTGGAGCATGGTTGAATTGGATGTAACTTGTAGCAAAAAGTCACATCGAAGTAAACATCTATTCAAGAAAAACATAGAATCACAGAATGGTAGGGTTGGAAGGAACCTTTAGAGAACATCTGGTCTGACTCCCCTGCCAAAATAGCTCCACCTAGATCAGGTCACACAGAAATGTGTCCAGGCGGGTTTTGAAGACCTCCAGAGAAGGAGCCTTCACACCCTCCCTGGGCAGCCTGTGCCAGGGCTCCCTCACCTCAACAGTGAAATAGTTTTTTATTATGTTTAGATGGAACTTTTTGTGTTCCAGCTTCATCCCATTACCCCTTGTCAATCCTTCTGGGCAGCCTGTGCCAGGGCTCCCTCACCTCAACAGTGAAATAGTTTTTTCTTATGTTTAGATGGAACTTTTTGTGTTCCAGCTTCATCCCATTACCCCTTGTCCTGTTGCTAGATACCATCGAAAAAAGGGATGTCCCAACCTCCTGACATCCACCATTTAGATATTTGTAAATACTAATGAGATCTCCATGCAATCTCCTCTTTAATCCCATTGACACCGCTGTGCTCTGAAGGGCTTTGACAAATGGAATTTAGTTCTAATTAGGGAATGAATACAAATACATTCTGGTAAATTGACTTGTCAGCATACCAGCAAAACTGTTTTTTTTTTTTTTAAACTGAGAATTTAAATGAGGAAAAAGGCACATTGTGAATATTTAAGCTATTTTTTTCACCTCCATGAAACAAAACTAAGCCTCAACAAGGACAATCATGCAAAGGATGTACTTTTTAAGGCCATAATTTGACCTCCTTCTCCATGAAGTCAGTTTTCCTCCTGGGGTTCTCTCCCCAGTATTTATGTTCTCATTCAATAACAGGAACCAATGCCACTCCTCACCAGCAGTAGGATATGACTCTTTGAGCACAACTCAACATACATGTCTTGTAACGGCCCTGCCCCTTTGCACAGCTACTGTCCCTCCCTCAGTTACTCCTCCCACCCTTCCACTACCTCTGTGGTTGGACTAGCATGATGATTTTGATGATGACTTATTTTTCAAGTGGATCATTTCCCCCATCTAGCTCACTGCACACCTCCCAGATGAGGATTATATTTTTTCTCTAGTGAGTTTTAACCAAAAACCCCTAACAGAATGGTGTATTTTCTTTCTGTTGATAGAGATGGGAAAAACAATGGAAAAAGGTGAATTGGGAGTGGGCAGGTTTTCGGGTGATTCTTAAGCCTGGCCTTTAGGCTTTGTTGGGTAAGCTTTTCAGTGACTGAATAAATGCATTTAAATATTTCCAAGTGATTGTGTTTAGAAGCCTAAAAACAGGAGGCTCAACATGGAAAATAAAATGCCTCCTTAGACTAGTGAGTTAGAAGTAAAGTTGGATGTATGAATTCTTATCAAGCTAGAAAAAAAGGTAAATCCTAAACTTCCCCTTTTTTCACTATCTCCGCGAACACAGCCCAATTCTGTGTGCTCTAGTCATCTAGTACTACTGTTTTATGTCTGTTTGAATATATTTGATCCAAACACGTTTCCTCTTAAACCACTGTGAACACCTCAGTCAAGGAAGCAGGCAATGACACAGATTAAAAATAAAAGGCCCAAAAGTGTCTCGTTCCAGGCCTGACAGCGTTTAAAATATGTGATTGTTTTCTAAAGATGTAATGTAGTTCAGTTGTGATAAACTACAAATCTTTCTGACTACACAGTTCTGTCTTTCCATGCATGTTAATCTTTTTATAATGGCCAAGGAAGAAAATTGTGGGTTTTTATAGCACTAGAAGTTTGGAGACATCCCAGTTTCTAGTGATGCAACAGTGACCAGAATGTGTCCCACAAAACAGTTTGTATGGCAACTTCTACAATGCAAAGTATCTATAATGGGTCGTGGAGTGCTCCTTTTGTACAAACTTAAATGTATTTATCAAGAAATCACATCAACTTTAAAAAATATTCTGAGAGTAGGACAAACATAATTGGATATAATTTCTTGAATTTAGAATATATGTATCTAAGGGCTTGGCTGCCTGAATTTAGATGGTCACCTAATTTAACACCTGAGATAAAAGCATTGGCTGAATTAAAAGTTATCCTAAACTTTGCACAGAGAAATGGAGTATGTTCTTCACCTATACTTAATTTGAGAAAGCTGCATGGTTTTGGGATCATGAAAACATACTCAGACATCAAACTCTAAGCATGTGAACAGTGAGTGAAAAATGAAATGACAAGAGGAGAGAGACCCAAGTAACCACAGTGATAATGTTAGTGTTTGCTAATGACCTGTTTGTTTTAGACCAAAAGTTTATTATTGCAGTCAGTAAAGATATGACTTGAATTGCACACCATTTTGTGGCAGTGTTGGTTGAAGTTTGTATTAACAGGTTTCGAAGGATAAAAGGTTTACAATAAAAACTCACTTTGTGGCAGACTCTGTATTAAGGCTACCAGCAGCTGATATGAGCTGATATGCAGAGCATTCCCTGAAATGCATTTAACATTAAAAAAACCCACGTTTTCTGCTGGTAAAATTGCCTTTCTGGCACTGCTTTGATGATTACTCAAGATCCTGTCTGCCACGGATTTTCACCTGTCGATGGTGTTTGCGTTAAGTTGTGTAACTGCCACTTGATCCCTGTTACGTAAGGATGCATGGATTGCAGCTCCATGAGTTATCCTGCACCAATCACAACTGATAATGTAGGCAGGGTTTCAAAGGTTACTCTCGGTTGAATTAATTTTACATTAATTAAAATCCTTTCTGTATAAGTCATATGCTTGATTAATACAGATGTGTACAGTATAAGTTCACACAGGACTCAGAATGTAGGTAGCTGTGGTTGTCCTGTAATGCAGTATATAAGTTTTGTGATACTCATACCATATACCAGTGTGATGCAGCTTTCCTGGGCTGAGTGGGAGTTTTGTCATTGACTTGTACCATAATATGATTTTACCCCAAGGATCTCAGGCTGTATCAGCTAAAACACTATAACGTGTAGATACAGAAGACATTGGAGGAAGACATAGTCAACATTCACAAGGGTGAGTTTGTTAGGGTTTTTTTGGTTCTATACTGCATTTGCTGTGTTAGCCCTTTTTCTTTAATTTTGATTAGGTTGAGTCAGGATCCATGCTGAGGAAAGAGAGTCTAAAGAGGCATTGGACGTTGCACTAAGGGCAGACTTTAGCCTGGAATTAAAGAAATTGAGAATGGAGAGAGGAGTCTTAGTTTAGCAAAAATGAAACAACTTCTTTCAATCCAATTCAGGTGGATTATAGGAGAGATCTTTTCCTTCTCTAACACAAATTCAATACCTTTATGAGTGATTAATTTGAATTTGCATAGCAAACCTCACAAGTTTTAAGGCATTTCTTTACTGCAGTGCTCTATCATCATGTATTTTCTGGTATGGTCCTCTGAAAAGGCACACCTTGCTTTTTATAGCACCTTTTTCAACTCTGAATATCAACTGACCACACAAATATAAGATGTGGCACATCTCTGGTTAGGAAACATCTTCTGTAGATTCACCAGAGGAATCAATAAAGTAGCAGAGAAAGTGGATTATGGTACTGACCACAAAGTTGCAAAATGGCGTTTGTACTCTTTGATAGTGCATTGTTCTACTTCCAAATTTTGCAAGCAGAGAGATATGGATGACTTAATCTCCGGATTTGCCTGACCCAGGTTTTATGAGATTTAACAAAGCCTAGATTAGAAAATGATTCACGTTTCAAAACGTATTGGCTCTCACTTTGAAGGCTGATCATGAACAGATAACATATCTATGCTGGTGCTTGAAATATTAGTTAAAATATAGTAACTAAGACATTTTTAGCAACAACCATTCCTAGTGTAAACAAACTATGAAATTTTGCTCCGTGTTTCATCATACCAGAATTACTGATGGCACCTCCTGGCCCTTATGTACTAATGAACTCCTGGAAGGGCTGAAACTGAACAGGGAAGGGCCAAAACTGTCTGGATGTTCCCATGGTGGGGGTTGGACTTGAGACTGCTATTTGCCCCATAATCCTCTTGGAAGGCTGTTCCAGAAATGACTTCTTAACTGCATTCTCTAGTTTCCAGTCTGCACAGTGATTCCTAAGTGATAGAGGGTTTTTATTCATTAATTAGCACATTCTAAACTTGTGTCATATAAGTAATATTAAACACTAACTATCCATGAAAACACATCTGAGAAATTTCAGTGGTAAAAATGAAGAGAAAGTTCTTTTATGAAAGGAACTGGTTGGAAAACACCACTCTTCTTGTGTGATGGAGCTCAGTTCAATCTTAGAGACACTGCAGTAGCACAGATATAAAAGCAGAATAAAACTTTTTGCAGGGAAGACCCCAAGGCAGATGCATGCCCAATATATTCTGCCTGCTAAAGCAGACTTCTGAGTGCACATTCGAAGTGCACTGGCCTGACCATTACTTGTTATGTTTCATAAAATCAGACCGATGCAGTCAGTCCATAACGCAACACAATTAAAAAAGTTCAATCACACATTGCAGAAGCTGTATCTACAGTTTACTGTTTTTCTTTTCCAGCTCCTCAGAAGTAAGACACTGTTGCTTTAAAAGCTCTTCATTTTGCCTTCCACCCTGAATTCTGTCACCTGTTACACCAATTTTATTTTACCTAAACTACTGTGACACTTCTAGTAACTCATGCTGATGGATGGAGCCTGATGAATTTAACTTTGTATCTCTGAAAAGCAAACCTTTTAAAGGAAAAATCTGATACAACTTTCTCTTGCACATCGATTAGGTCCTTATGAAAGAAAGACATCAATCCTTTCTTTTCCTCAAAAGCCCTGGCTCAAAAAAACCTCTGTCCCACAGCTTAGAGTACTTTGCTGCAGGGAATATGCAGTCTAACCTCTCACTGCAGGTAAAGCTAAATCAAACAAGAGCCCTCCAGAAATGACTATTGCTTTACCCCTCTCATTCAGAGAATGAAAGGAGAAAGTGCAGTAAGAATAAGCAAGGCATGTATGATCCTGCATTATCCTAAATCTGAAACAGCTGTGGAGTGACTCAGTCCCAAGCCCACAAACAACTTTATGAAACCAGCCTGTCATGGTGTGACCCATCTAATTTTCCTGAAGCAATGGCTGGTCATGTGTGAAATACCAAGCTGGTAACATGTGCTGTTATTTTATGAAGGGGAAAGGCTAGAGCTGCAAAACCACCATGTCTTAGTATGAGATGATACCCTTTTCAAGAACTCTGCCATTCCAGGTGAATATCCTAGAGTAATAAGTAATTTAATAGTTGAGGGTATACACATAAAATATTTCTGCTTTCACAAAGGTATAAGGTGCTTGGAAAAGTATTCAGTTATGCTTCAAAGGGTTAAAAAAAAAAGGGTAGGATTTTATGGTGTGAGTTCAGTATCTGTTATTTAGTAACTGAAAGGTTGGTTTTGCCAGGTCAATTCGTATCGTTTTGCTCAAATGATCACTGCTAGTTTGTGAAATCTAGCACTGCAATACAATCATTGGCTGGATCTTAGGACATAAATAAGGATATTTTTCTGCAGTTCCCAGATCCAGGAGACACATAAGTGGGAGTGTGAGGAAAATAAAAGCTTTTGTTTGGGAAATACACTGTGGGAAAATTGCTCAATGTGATTTAAAAGTCAAAATTGGAATGTAAAAAAAATGGTGTAGCCAGAAGAGTGCAAGGAAAGGGCTAAAGATAAAAATTGCTTTTGTCAGGGTTCTCAGTTAATTTTGTAGTGCTGAAACATAACTTATAGCTTGCTTTACGTTGGTCGTGTTCATGGATAAAATTTCAGTTTCCATGTATATCTATGATAAACTCCAGCCTGGAGACTTTGCATTTTTTATTGACACTGACTTACCAAAAAAAGCCACAAAAAACCTGAAAAGAAATACATATAGACATTTATGGGAAGTTTTAATTCCTGTTTGCTTTTTCCTGTCTGCTAAATCAGCAAATATGTTTTGTTTGCCTGGGTCAGTTGGGGCATGGTGTGTTGCCCTTTGGAGATGGCTCTCTGTTCATCTGCAGAAGATACAAACAAAGAGAAGATAGGAGAATTATGGGGCTGTAAAGCTTTCATTGGGATATACAGCAGGCTGCATCAAGATCATTGCATCAGGTCCGAACAGGTACCTCAACACTCTCCTAACTCACCTAAGGTACCCCCAAAATTCTGAGAAAATTTCCCAACAAACAGATGTTATGCCTTCTGTGTCAAAGGCACCAAGACTCTTGAAGTGGCCCACATAGTAGTGCCTTGCTCAAGCTCCCAAATATCCCCAAATGAGGGGGGAGGTGGGATATCTGTGATGTAACACCTGAGGCATATAATCTGTTGCAAAGACTCTGGTGGTACACTGGCAGCTGAAAGACCTGTCTGTGATCCCAGCTTCCAACACCTACAGAGCTTTAACTTATAAGATATGATGAGTCCTTCTAAAGCCAACAGCTGCTCAGTCAAGCAAGGAAAGCTGTCTCCGTTTGAGATACTAATGAAAGACTTGCCTAGTATCTCATTATAATTAGGAGTTGTGTTACTCTAGAACAATTTGCAAGCCCTCTAGGATGAGTCACAACAAATTTGAGAAGATCACGATTTTGTGATTTTTGTTTGTTTGTTTGTTTTGGTAACATGCTGTTTTTTCAAATGGTCCATACTGCTCTCAGCTCACTTTATTTCTAGTCCTTGTTTATTTCTTTGAAGGGATAGAAAGCAGCTCTGCAGTCCTGGAGAGGGAACCAGATGAGAAGAGACACATCTTCTGTCTGTCTTCTGCAGGGGAGTTGGCAACAAGTCTATTGAGCTTAATGTAAATTAAAGCCCTTAGTGAAACCTGAAATATCTGTAACACAAAACCAGGTTTATCCTTTATGTAACTAGACTCTCCCACACATACTGATTTTTTTTTTTTAACTGTTTACAGATAGATACTATTTTTAGTTATCCAACACTATTTAGAGCTTATATATAGTGACTTAGTTGTTTTATCCATGCTTTTTTTCAGGTAAAATCAACTCTTAGATAAAACATCAGCTTTGCAAATACCCTCAACAAACAAAAGCAGAGAGCTGCAACAACTATCCATACAATACACACCCCTTGTTCACAGCAGGCATGGGGAAGCTTATATTGTTACAGCAGATAATTGCTATGGTCTGAGTGTGGGAGAATCTTGTTCCAAATTCTATTAGTCTGTGTTCCTAAATTAAAAATTCTGGCAAATTCCTCTGGATAGTTAAGATTTTTCTATTTGTACCTAATACAAGTATGTGCATAACTGCTTGATAGGTAAATAGTGCTAAGTTTGCAAGTGTAAAAGTTAAGTTGCACTGGTTTTAATGCAGTGGTGCTTTCTGTTGGAACAAAAGCCCTTTTTGTGCTAATGTGAGTAACAAGTTCAAGGGAAAAGCTTGGAGCAGCTTGAGCTGAAAAGCCTTTATCTTTTCAAAATGTCATCAATAAGATATTTGAATGAGAAGAAATTACAGAAACATGATGTGCTGTATGACATAGGATAGAGTCACTTTACGCTTAATGAATTTTGCATCTGTTCTTAAGATAAGGGAGATGAAATAGAAGAAATAATTTGTCTTGAAAGGAGATATAAAGTACACCCGAATCATTTCTATGTACAATCTTATCAGTCTGTTTCATGGCTGCTTGCCACTCTCAGACGCTCCTAATATATTGTACACCAAAGGCAATACTGCTGACATTGAGTTCTGCAACTGACAAATTGCATATTCAGTATTGTTCATAGTCATGTGAGGTCAAGTCTGGTCACTGCAAAAAAAAAGAACCTTTGTCTGGATCTTTACTCTCTCCTCACACAGTTTTCAGTTTCCTAACTTTTGTAGCACTCCATGGGTTGAAAGTTTCTTTTTAAAGAGGATGCTGTGTGTTCTTTTGTAAACATGTCTCCATTACTAAAAGTGACATCATGGGAATCGCTGGAAACGAGCTGGGAGCACAGACCCTGGGTAGAAGCAATGTAAAAAGAAGTCCCCCTTGTCCCTCCTCCTTCCCCCTTCTCGCAGCATTATCTAGCAAACAGGTACTTTGTTGAACTCCGTTGGAAGCTTCATGAGGAATTTAAACATCGGGAGGACTAATTGTGGGATTTTTTTTTAGAGAGCCGTGCCAGCTCTTTCTCATCTGCAGGCTGCTATGCACAATGTGGTCAGCAGCTTATTCACACAAAGCCAGGGTGCTGCTGATTTGCCATCATATGCAAATTGCCTACCCGGACTCATTGGCACCTTAAACACCTCGATTTAAGAAGTTTAAAAAGATGGATTGCAAAACTTAGGCATGCTCCCACTCCTACTGAGATAAGTGGCAAGCTTCCCATTTACTTCAATGGGAGCAGGGTATAGTCTCTCTTTTCTGGAAGGGAGACTCAGCAGTATTTGAGCTTTTTGGAGCACAAGCAGCTCTGAAAGTCTGTTCCTTTAGAGCATTCCAAGATTTTTCCTATTTGCTTGATTCCATGGCAACACAACATCTCCACCAAGCTCTCAACACTGAAGTGAGATTTTACTACTAAGCCTGAGGATTTATGCTAATGTATCCTGTATAAAGACCTTGCTGAGCTGCAAGTGCCATTGGAGACTAATTCTGCATCTCTTTCAGATGAGAGACAAAATTATCTCTCAATTCATTTTACAATAAGCCAAGAATTTTCTAGCTAGAAAAACAGGCAAACTGCTGGACAATCCTACCGGAAACAATTTTTGTTTGTTTGTTTGTTTTGATTACATAATTTGCTACGTTTGAGTGAAACACTGTATCTACTTACTGTTCTTTTCAACACAGTCTAGAGGATATTTTCTCACAGATGGTACTAAAGCCAGACACGGTGTAAAATGAGGACAAATGCACTGAAGCTTTTATTCTGATTTCTACATTACTTCTACGTTGTTTCTACATTACTTCTACTACTTCTACAGAAATAACTTTTTTTGCAACCTGAAAAATATACTAGTGTAAAAGTGTGCAAGGAAAAAATATACCAAAAGATCCATATGAGATTCTGAATGTACTATAGTTCGTCTTTTGTAGAAGGAAGTAAAGCAGACAAGCTTGCTTTTACACTCAGTGGCTGACAGTTTGCACTGAGTTACATTACAGCATGCTGACGCTGAGTGTGCTCTTTGATCCCCTATCTATGGAGGGGGAGGGGAAGAAATCAAAGTGACTTCATACCTGGAGAAGTTAAAGATGAGTGTAAGCAGTATTGGTGGTCCTTTATAATGTAGAGTACCTACTAAGACATTCCTAAGTAACAATACAAATGCAGTGGAGCAATGAAATTATTAAACAACGCTAGTAAGAATGTTAACTGCCGTAGGGTGTGTGTATTTTCTTAGACTCTAGCTGTATCCGTTCATTGTCATCTCTGTTATATTCGATTTTCATCTCATCCAGTTGTGGAATCCCCCGCTCCAGTGTGATTTCTGAGATAATTCTGTCACTTTTGTCACAGCTGTGGCTTCTTCTGTTGCACACAGTCTTACACAGACAGACCCATCCTGGAAGCAATGATCTCTTTATGCAAAGAGAGTTACAAAAATACATGATGTGACACTGGATTTTCTGAGTGGATTTCAGAGCTTCCCCTTCTGATGCTTCTGCTGTACCTAACTCAACGCAATCCTGACTGTGGGATGTGGCTCTGCTGACCTCCTGGGCCACAGATGTCTTCTCCTCTGGCCTCCACAACTCCACCAAGTCAATGAGATGCTCATTATGAAAATGAAGCTGAGATGAGGATGTAAAAACTGAGATCACACAAATCTGACAGTAGCACTGTGGCTCTGTCGGTGAAACCCTTATGTATTTTCTTTCCATTTAGATGACCTCCTGGGCTAGGCTCTGCTTAGGGAAACAGTTGCAAATCCACTTAGCTGCAGTAGGTGCAGAGGAAAGCAGAATCTGTCTCCTCTTTCCCAGCTGACCTTCAGTAAACCAGTATGAAACTAAGTTGATATACACTCAAAAGCTTTGTTATAAAGCTGGACAGTTCTGGGCCTGTATTTCACATCTGGCCAGAGATTCTGGCTATGTTGCTTTTCAAGACTAAAACCTGAAAGTGTCTGGCACAATTTCAACCAACTCTCCTTCACCAGAACCGACACACAGAACCACTAATCAAATCTGAATTTCTTGGCCTAGATGATGAGAAAACTGGGAGAGAACTCTTGGGAGTGTGTGTTTGATAAGAATGCAACTGGCATTGTCCTTTCTCTATACAAAACACAGAGCCCTAGAAAGTGGTGCTGAGCTGTATTTTATGCAGAATCACAAACTTTTATACGAGTTGTACATTTGAGTAGATTGCAGCTTATTGTAGTTTACCAATTTCTAAAGCAGATGCCTTATATCACCAAAGTCCATCCTGCAACAAAATATTTTCTCTCACTAAATGGAAGAAAAGTCAGATCCAAAATCTTCTCTTCAGACCCACTCTTCATAAAGTCTCAGCTCAGATACCCCAATGGTATTCCCTGTGAGGTACTCACTTGTGGCAAGTAGGACACAGCAGTTTGGGTTTTGTCCCTCCCATCTCACACATTTTATGTGCGAGAAACATTTGTAATTCTTACTTAAAAATTCTCATGTGTAATAAATTCAAAATGGCATCTAGAATCGAGATCTCTACAAGGAGAATACCTCCTCGGCTAACTTCAATTTCTAAGCAGGACATTCTCATCAGTGTAAAACCATGTCTTGCATTTTGTCACTTTATTCCTGCATTGTGCTGTTTTGAGTACTCGTGAAGGTTTTTAGGTTCAAAGAAGGAATGTAGGCACTTGCCTTTCCCTAGGTGTGTAATTCAAGCCATAGACTCTTTAAATAGCCCAAGACTGACAAAGCCAAAAAATACTCTCAGCCCATGTTTGTTTATATGCAGCAATCTCAACCAACATTTACTTTTGCACTCAGTAAACAGCAAACTGCTGCAAGGACGGGTAGGCAGATCGATACCCGTCCCGAATTTTCTGCAGTTGTTCTGAGCAGCAGCTCAGTTGCAGCTCAGGGTCGCTCTAAACTCATAGCAACGAGATGTCCTCCAACTTTTTATTTCCAGCAGCCCTGATTTGAGAGCAAACTAACCGTTAGTCACTTCTACGGCTGAGTGGGGGGAGGGGGCGGCGGTTTGACGGCGCGAACAGCGCTTTGGCGATGCCCCTGCAGGCGCGGCGGCCGCAGGCGGAGACACGCGGCACGGGGGCAGAGGCGGCGCACGGCGGCACTTCAGCGCCGAGGCGGCCGGAGCCGCTCGGGGCAGCGCCGGTGCGGGCGCGGGGACGGGTCCCGCGGCGGGTGCGTCGGGGTGTAAAGGCCGCG